>CANYBF011316560.1:0-52519 GCA_948192965.1 Dalechampia spathulata | reverse complement strand
ACTTGCTTTAGCATGCTTGATGCAATTTTTCAATAAATTCATTTATGGAATTAATGTGATCAAAAACCCTAGATGACCTATGTTGAAAGGAATCTTATAATGTTGTATAATGTGTGTGTGATGTAAATTAAGTGAGTAATTATGATGAAGATGAAGATTAATGCATGAAAAGTGAAATAGAAAGTGGAAAAAAAGAAAGAAAATGGTTGCTGCCCAAATTTTGAGCTTGAGTAAATTGGCTGCCATAATTTTGTTTATACACTTAAATCATCTAATTATGGATAAGAATGATGAATTATGATATTAGAATGAAGAAAACAAAGTTTGAAAGCAATAGGAATGTGATTGCAAAAGTTATGTGAATTTTGTTACCTAAGGGGCAATATGCATGTGTTTATAATTAAGCTACCTAATGAGGTCTTTGGATGCATGAACATTGGAAAATGTGCTTTGAGAATGTAAATAACATATTGAGGTATGTGTATGTATAATTTAGTAACATTTTGAGGTCATTAAGTATGGTAAGTAAGGAATACAAGTGATAAATTTTAGAAGCAACACCCACAATGGTAGTTATCTCGACAAATTCCAAGCAAAATATGCCCACCTCAATTCATATATTTCTATAATCATTTTTATAATATGTGTTATGGATTAACATTGGCAATTAAGCTGTGAAATAAACCCAATTCAAATTTTGAATAATAAAATATTCTATGAGTTTATTTCATGAACTTGTATTATAGCTTCTTGTGATCAAAAGGTGATGCCACCACCCTAACCCGACAGGATTATGAAGGAGATAAATCATTGGGACTCCTAAGTGGGAGGTCCGTAGACTTGGTACCCACAAGGAACCCACCTATAGGGTGTAACTTCCACATTGCGACTGTCAAGACTCAAACCTTAGATCTTGGGATCAATTTTGCCACCCGAGTACCAACTGAGTTATACTCGTGCAGGTTGTATTATAGCTTCTTTATATTGAATGATGGAGTTAGATCTAAGCAAGGAAAAATTAAAATGAAAAAAAAAAATTTTGATTGATGATTTAAGTTTGAATCAGGGTAATTTGTATACATAATATATTTGATTAAAAACTATATATTTATATTTTAAATTAATTTTTTCAGTATATATTTTAATCAAATTAAATTTATATAAATAAGATATTAATTTTTCTAAAATGATTAATAATCTTATATTATGGATTCAATCAATGCTAATGTTGGTCAAGATACAGAAACGTCATTCTCTCATAAATAGGAAAAAACAGGTTATCTTACTTATTTATTCATTCTTTCCTTATATTAAAAAACCTTATCTGTCTTCATTTGTTTTGAATATTCGTCTCAGATATATTTTTATTTATTTATTTATTTATTTATTTATTTTAAATTATAGTTGACTCACCATTTGAATAAAGTCATTTCATTTTTATCTTTAAATATATTAGTATTACTTGCTGCAAATACCTTTTCATTTTCAATAATTGGTTTTTACATTTTCAATCTTATTACTTATACTAATCATCTACATTCTTTGAAATACCAATTATATAATTTAATTTTACAGATTCTGAATTATTTATGATTTATTTAAATTTTTAATTTAATAAAAATTTATTTAGAAAAGTTCATTTTTTAAATGAGCTAGATTTAAACTAGACAATATTCTATGTCTTTATATTCTTGAATTAGTTTGATAAAATTTATCATTAATTGATTAATTCATATAAAAATAATTAAATTTCAAATATATAATTTATAAATCTATAATAATATAAATATATAAAATATTTCTTAATTTAATTATTGATATAAAATCATAAATATTTATAAACTATTATAATTTTATTAATAATTTTATATTTTTTCAATAAAATAATGAAAAATTAATTTTACAAATTATATTACAAAAATGAAAAGTTCAAATATAATTAATAAGAATAATACAGAAAACAAGATAAATATGTATATGTTGATATTATTTTTTTTTTTATAGAAGAATCAAGTGAACAAATAGGATATATAGAATGTATATTATTTTAATGTATGGTCAAAAATGACTGGTTACAATATACAAGTACACAGACAAACCACCCGCATGGGTGTAGTCCAGTTGGTACTCGGATGTGGTGTTGGTACCAAGAAGCCACGGTTCGAGTCTTGGCAGCCGCAGTGTGGGAGTAACACCCTCTGGGTGGACTCTTTGTGGGCACCAAGACCTGGGTCCCCATCTAGGAGGCCGCTGGATACCATGATTTACCCTCCTCACGATGCTCGTCGAGTCGGGCGGTGGGGGCCCTTGGAGTGAGGGCATCACCTTTAGGTACCAAGTATACAGACAAACCCAGAACGAAAGGATAAACCCTTACGGCCAGGCCCATCCATCTGACCCGTGATCCTTTATCTACGGTCCCAATCCTAAACTAAGTATAATCATCTCTCCATGCATATCAATCAACCTCAAACAATTAATTATCCATAATTTCTATCGTATTAAAGTATTGAACTAGGGATATATATACATAAAAAATTTTATTGGATATAGTTTTTATTTGACCAAATAATTAATTGAATGTAGTTATATATTTTTATAATATTGCAAAGCAAATTGAAGAGAAAACATGGCAGCGGAAAGGCATTACTTCCGAGCTTTCCTGCTAATCATCTATTTCACACACTGCGTTTGTTTTGACACCATTACTGTAAATCGAACTATCAAAGATGGCGATCTTCTAATCTCCAAAGGAAACAATTTTGCGCTTGGGTTTTTCACTCCTGGAAATTCCAAGTATAGATATGTTGGAATATGGTATCATAAAGTTCCCCTCCGAACGATTGTCTGGGTCGCAAATAGGAATAATCCGATCACTGCTTCTTCGGGAGTTTTATCAGTTACCCGAGATGGAAACCTCACTCTTTATAGCAACCTTGACCGGAAAATTTCAGTATGGTCTGCAAAGGTTTCAGGTCAAGCCAGAAACATGGATTGGGTTGCCCGGTTGTTGGATTCAGGAAACTTGGTTTTAATGGAGGGTTCAAGTAAAAGAGTTCTCTGGCAAAGCTTTGATTTTCCCACAGATACTTTATTACCAGGCATGAAATTTGGGCTGGATCTAAGAACCGGTCTTCGGAGATTCTTAACTTCATGGAGATCACCAGACGATCCTGGATGTGGAGAATACTCTACTGAAATCAGCACATCAGGAGTCCCACAAATTTTTCTGTACAGAGGTAGAATCCCAGTCTGGAGAACTATTTTATGGCCATCGAAAACCGATAAAGATATAAGAAACTTCAGTTTTGTCAACAACCAAGATGAGATATCCGTTTCTTTCTTCATTTCCGATCCAAAAGTTATCCTGATGAGTGTGTTAGACTATTCCGGATTTCACAAGCACTTACGATGGAATGAAGCTGAAGGGAAATGGAAAGAAATGTGGGCAGGGCCCAAGTTTCAGTGCGAAGCATATAAACATTGTGGGGTTCACAGCAAATGTAATCCTACGATAGCTGCTCGTATATTTGAATGCGAATGTTTACCAGGGTTCGAACCAAAAAACCCGAGAGATTGGAATATTTTAAGAGATGGATCAGGTGGGTGTATCAGAAAACGAAAAGAATCGTACAAAACGTGCAGCCATGGAGAAGGGTTCTTGAAGGTGGAACATGTTAAAGTTCCTGATACTTCATCGGCAATTTGGGGGGAGAGGTGGAACAAGGAGTGGAATTGTGAAGATGAATGCAAAAGAAATTGTTCATGTAGTGCTTATATGAGCATAAACTTCAAGGAGAAAGGGATGGGTGGCTGCTTCATGTGGTTCGGTGAATTGATAGACACAGTTGATCGAGTCGATTACGAAGGCTATGATCTTTATGTTCGCGTCGATGCACTTGAATTAAGTAAACAATATATTCTTTCCTTCATCTCTAATTAAAGGGTAATTAACCGTTTTCATTTCATAGCTTCCTTTCTTTGATATGTGCAGCAGCTGCTTCCAAGAAATCAAACAGGTTTGGTGGAAACAGAACTATGACATCCATTTTCGCAGTGTCTGCTGCATCAGCTTGGGTTATCATTATTCTGCTTGCCTCTGTCTTGTTCAGGAGGAGGAAGAGAAGAGGTAACCGACATGTTTATTCTGTGCTTCCTTTTAAACTTACCTTTGCTGTCCTTTTCTAATCATTTGTAGCGATGTTTGGGATATGCGTTGCCTATCAGTTTACTAATTCATCCATGGAACTTCAAAATTTAAGGATTAATTGACTGTTACAATTTTATTCATCAACTATAATACCATCCAAACTTAATCAAAGCTCAAGTTTTTCCTAATGTAGGTTATAATATCAATATTATTTATTTTATTTAAGGTAGAATAACAAATTATTAATAAGGATTGTTATTTCAATATGAATATATCATATAATAGAAGCAGGTAATACAATAGAATTTCTAACATGGATATTTACGAGTTCACATAAGAATATTGGTCATTATTTGTTGGAAAAATGATATATTACTTTATTTTTTTCAAAATAATAATACTAAATTGTTGGGGAGCAGTGAGAGATAAATGGAAGAAAAGATTTTTGGAGACTTTTGGTAGTTCGTTAGGTGAGGCATCTGGAAATGAAGCAGCAGATATCACAAGTCATTTGGACATTACATTTTTCAATCTCAGCACTGTAGTGGGTGCAACTAATGGTTTCTCTGCAACTAACAAACTTGGAGATGGTGGCTTTGGATCTGTTTATAAGGTAATGTCTACATATGTGAAGTCTATGATGAAATTATATATGTTGTTTAGTTGAGTTTAATTTTCTTCTTGTTAATGTGACCTTAGGGCCAGCTGACAAATGGACAACAAATTGCTGTGAAAAGGTTAGGAGAAAGTTCAAGTTAAAAATGAAGTCGTTTTAATCGGGAAACTCCAGCACAAGAATCTTGTCAAACTTTTAGGATGTTGCATCGAAGGAGACGAACCAATGTTAATCTACGAATATCTCTCAAACAAAAGTTTGGACTTGTTGCTTTTTGGTAAGTCATTTCATGCAGAAATTCTTAATTGTTATATGCATTGTGTACAACCATAATTAAACTCAACAATTATTTTTTATTTTAGATGAAGCTAAAAGATTCATTTTGAGTTGGAGAAAACGAGTTGATATCATCATTGAAATTGCCCGTGGTATCTTATATCTTCATCAAGATTCAAGATTAAGAATTATTCATAGAGATTTGAAAACTAGCAATGTTTTATTAGATGATGAGTTTAATCCCAAAATTTCTGATTTTGGGATGGCAAGACTATTCGAGGGTGAGCAGGTTCAAGATAAGACAAATAAAGTAGTTGGAACATTGTAAGTTCATCTATAAATTTATTGAGAAGCTTTATTCATTAGTGTTTTGCATCTAGAAACGTAATAATTTATTTTCACTTATTGCAGTGGATACATGCCTCCAGAATACGTTGTCTTTGGAAAATTTTCAATTAAATCTGATGTCTTCAGCTTTGGTGTAATATTACTTGAGATTATTTCCAGCAAGAAAAATAACAGCTTTTATCCAGAGGATTCTTCTTCAAGCTTGATTGGATATGTAAGTGAATAAATATTTTTATCCTAAAAGCATGAATGTAGAAGTTAATATTATGATTATGATTGGAGGTATGGGAATTATGGAAGGAGAAGAGGGCATTGGATATAATAGATTCAACATTGAGATACATCCAAATAGGGCTGTTATGTGTGGAAGAAGACGAAGCAGATAGACCAACCATGTTCAATGTGGTTTTGATGTTAAATAGTGAAATATCTCTTCCAATTCCCAAGCAACCTGCGTTTACAATCAACAGAGATTTTTCTAGCACTCAGAAGGCTCCTGTAGTATTGGAGCAAGCTTGTTCTATAAATGACGTCACCATCACCGCTATTGTAAGTCGTTGAAATACCATACTTAAACTACATATTGCTTTCTTCTTCTTTTTTGCATGTCAAAACGGTGTGTTATGGATTGTAAATCTTTGGCAATCTTCTTATATTTTTGTTTCATGAAAGTTCTCCAACTTTAATTTATATCATAAAAAGAAAAATAATATGAATAGATATTCCATGTATAAATAATATGATAAAATAAATATTCAATAGTTACATCTCACATATATATCTTATTTAAATACCATATAATTATATTATTTTTTTAAATTTCTTTTCTTTTTATACTCAAAATTGTTTAAATGTTTATTATGTGTGGTTGCTATTTCTTCAAAAGAATATATATTTATAATGTATTAATTTAATGTAAAACTTTTAAATTTCTTTTGTTTCATATATTTATTTATGTGTAAATGATAATAATAATAATATTATTAGTATGTTTTATGAGAAATTTATAAATAATTTTTATCAAATAATATAGATTTGTATTGTTTATATATGTACTTTTTTAAAGCTTTTATGCTTCAAAGAGTTAAATTATTAAAAATAGTAGAACTTTTATTTAGAGTTTTTATGCATCATATTCTTTTTTCTTTTTATGTCTAAAGTTATTATTTTTATTTGTTATTTATGATATAAAAAGATTAAAGAAAATGAGAAAGTTTAAATGATCTTTAGATTAAAAAATTTAGATAGAGAATATGATTTATGGTATTTAAATAAGATAAATATATGAATTACTCGTATTGTTTTTCTTTTTTCATGTGCACATATCATTTAAAGAATTTTTATGGGATAAACATCAAAATTTAGGGATTTTTGAGATATAAATTAAGGTTAAAGGACTTTGATGAAAAATAGATATAAACTTAAATTACCCTCTAAATCTTTTAGTTTTGTATTTTAGAATATTTTTCAAAAGTCACCATATATAATTATTTTTCCAAATTACATAATAATAATACTACAATTATTATGAATTTATGATTTTTTTTAGTTTGAAATAATGCTCATACTTATGATAAAATAAACAAGAAATTTCAAAGCTAAATTAGATGAGGTTTAGCTTTCTCTCAGAGAAATCTTCTCATAGATTTGATCAAATATGGAGAAAAATAATTACATCATTCTTTTAATAAAAATAAGAATGATACCTTCATTAATATTATTAGAATATTTTGTAAGAAAAACATATTAGACTTATCTAGAAAAGCTGGATTTCTCGATAGTGACCCATTTGGAAGGGTGCCTTCCTGATTCTAAGATTTCTACCGTTACTTTATATTATTTTATTTTCCTTTTTCAACGTTTTATTTTGAAAATATTCTTAGTATATATATTAATTTTTATTAAATATATTAATTTTATATAAATAATTAATGATAATATTTTATACAAATTGATACATCCTTATCTGACAAATCTCATGAGAAAAAAAAGAAACAGATAATGCTTTCCATAAAATCATTTTTCAAAATAATACAAAATTAGTCAAATGAAATGCACGTTTTTGCCTATTCAACGAGATTATGTTGTAACTTTTGTCTAATGTTAACCCACCAACCTTGGAATTTTTTTAATTATAAATAGATGGGTATTGGACAAGTTTTTCCATGCAAAGACATAATACTTATCTTCCAAGCTCTCTTCTTGTTGTTATTATTAGTCCAAATAAGCTTACTCTTTTAAGTGCAATCACTTCTTATCACATTTCATTTTTTCATCTTTCTAGTTATATATTTATCCATATATATAATATGATAAATATTTTATTTATATATACAATCAAATCATGAAAAAATAAAATTAAAAAAGATAAAAGAAAGAGAAAAATATTTTAATTCAATTTAATTTAATTTTTGGTCGCATGTTTTACTTTTTCCAATTTTCAATTTTCATAAGAAGTTGACGTGTTAATGATTTTTCCAATTTTCAAAGTGTGCTATGAAATTTCAAACATTTACTTTGAAAACGGCCATAATATTTGTCATGGAGGTGGAAAATATTCCAATACAAATATATATATTTATATATATATATATATTAGCAAGGAAATACAAGTTTTGTAGCACAAAAAACTATCACACAACCATGAAATTATTAAAATTAAATATCATTAAATTATTTTTAAAACCTGGAAGATTGATTGTAAAAATAATTTAAAAATAAATTATTTTCCCTCAAAATTTTACTATGACATTTTATTTTTCTTCATGAAATTATTTTTTTTTATCATTTTTGTAAAAGTTTTATCTTGCAAAAGAAAACAAAAAAGCTACTATATTTGTAATATTTTTAGTTTTTTTATAATTTTTGTAAATTTTCAAATTTAATTTTGATAAAAATTAATTTAAATTAAATTAATTTGATTTATTTAATTAATATATAGAATTTAAGCCGAATAATATTCAATTTACAACTTCTTTAAATTTAGAAATAATTTTATTAATTTCAGTAATTATAATTAATTTTAGATATATTATTTACATATTTATAGGTTTTCATAAATATAATATTTAAATTTATATTATATATGAAAATATAAAATTTTACAGGTGGATTATAATTTTATTTATATTTTTTAATTTGAAAAATAAAATAGTTGGTAATTATTTTGTAGTATATATTTATTTTAAGTCCAATTTATGATATATAAAAATATTTAATAAATTTGACCATAACTTAACAAAGGAAGAATTAAATCGAAGCTGACTAAAACTGGATCCGAGTCTGACTCGGTGTGCTCAAGTTTTGATTTTTTCCAAGGAAGAGAAGATTGAGGACAGAAGGAGGAAGTTATTTATTGGGTGGAGCTGGCTATGGTGTACGACTAGTTTGATTCAGAATTGAAGGGATAGCATGGCATGACAGTTGACAAACATTATTTGCTTGCTTTCCTGCTTATCATCCATTCCCCACACTGCGCTTGTCTTGACACCATTACCATTAATCAAACCTTCAAGGATGGCGATCTTCTAATCTCCCAAGGAAACAACTTTGCGCTTGGGTTTTTCAGTCCTGGAAATTCCAAGTATAGATATGTTGGAATATGGTATCATAAAGTTCCTCTCCGAACAGTTGTCTGGGTCGCAAATAGGAATAATCCGATCAATGCTTCTTCGGGAGTTTTATCAATTACCCAAGATGGAAACCTCACTCTTTATAGCAACCTTGAACGGAAAACTTCAGTATGGTCTGCAAATGTTTCAGTTCAAGCCAGAAACATAGGTTGTGTTGCCCGGTTGTTGGATTCAGGAAACTTGGTTTTAATGGAGGGTTCAAGTAAAAGGGTTTTCTGGCAAAGCTTTGATTTTCCCACAGATACTTTGTTACCAGGCATGAAATTTGGGCTAGATCTAAAAACTGGTCTTCGGAGATACTTAACTTCATGGAGATCACCCGATGATCCTGGAATTGGAGAATACTCTGTTCAACTCAACCCATCATCAGGATTCCCACAAGTATTTTTGTACAGAAGTAGAATCCCGATCTGGAGAGCTATTCTATGGCCATTAGATATTCTCAAGGATATAAGAAACTTCAGTTTAATCAACAACCAAGATGAGATATCCGTTTCTTACTTCATTTCCGATCCAACCGTTATCCTGATGAGTGTGCTGGATCATTCAGGAGTTCAGAAACATATACGATGGCATGCAGCTGAGGGAAAATGGAAAGAAATGTGGACAGCAGAAAAGTTTCAGTGCGGAACATATAAACATTGTGGAGTTCACAGTAAATGTAATCCTACGGTAGCTGCTCGTATATTTGAATGCGAATGTTTACCAGGGTTCGAACCAAAAAACCCAAGAGATTGGAATATTTTTAGAGATGGATCAGGTGGGTGTATCAGAAAACGAAAAGAATCGTACAAAACGTGCAGCCGTGGAGAAGGGTTCTTGAAAGTGGAACATGTAAAAGTTCCTGATACTTCATCAGCAATTTGGGTGGAGAGGTGGAACAAGGAGTGGGAGTGTGAAGATAAATGCAAAAGAAATTGTTCATGTACCGCTTATGTGAGCATAAACTTTGAGGAGAAAGGGATCGTAGGCTGTTTCATGTGGTTTGGTGAATTGATGGATACAGTGGATAGGGTTTATTTTGCAGGGTCTGATCTTTATGTTCGCGTAGACGCACTTGAATTAGGTAAAACAACGTATTCTTTTGACCTTTAACTCATTCCTTCCAAGGAAAACTGACAGCTTCCATTGTTTCGCTTGGACAGCATCATCCAGGAAATCGAACAGGTATCTTGGAAACAGAAATATGGTTTTCATCTTCGTGCTATCTGCAGCTTCAGCTTGGGTTATGATTGTCCTGCTCGCTTGTTTCTTGTTCAAGAGAAAGAGGAAAAGAGGTAAGATCTAAGCTGTTTCCTGTCGCTAGTATTTTCAATCAATGAGATTATCATTTGGTAGGAACCTTCACTACCATTTTACTATAATCTTGACTACGAAAACCATTCAGAAGTGATAATTTGGATATTATTTTTTGGAGAACAGTAAATGATAAATGGAAGAAAAGAATTCTGGAGACTTTTGGCAGTTCCTTGGATGGGGTATCCGGAAATGAAGCAACAGATATCAGAAGCCATTTAGACATTACATTTTTCGATCTCATCACTATAATAGATGCAACTAATGGTTTCTCTGCAACTAACAAACTTGGACATGGTGGCTTTGGATCTGTTTATAAGGTAGTGTCTGTGTACATGAAATTTTTTATGGAATTATATAGTATATGCTGATTTTCTCTTTGTTAATGTGATTTTAGGGTCAGCAGGCAGATGGACAAGAAATTGCTGTGAAAAGGTTGGGAGAAAGTTCAAGGCAAGGAATGGAAGAATTTAAAAATGAAGTCATTTTAATTGGGAAACTTCAGCACAAGAATCTTGTCAAACTTTTAGGATGTTGCATTGAAGGAGACGAATCAATGTTAATCTATGAATATCTCTCAAACAAAAGTTTGGACTTGTTGCTTTTTGGTAAGTCTTATTTTATGCATTGTTTATAAATATAATTTAAAAAGTTGATAAATAATAATAATAATTTTTTTATTTTAGATGAAGCTAAAAGGTTCATTTTAAGTTGGAGAAAAAGAGTTGATATCATCGTTGGAATTGCTCGTGGTGTCTTATATCTTCATCAAGATTCAAGACTAAGAATTATTCATAGAGATTTGAAAACTAGCAATATTTTATTAGATGATGAGTTTAATCCTAAAATTTCTGATTTTGGGATGGCAAGATTATTCAAGG
The DNA here is from genome assembly GCA_948192965.1 of Dalechampia spathulata. Taxonomy (NCBI): domain Eukaryota; kingdom Viridiplantae; phylum Streptophyta; class Magnoliopsida; order Malpighiales; family Euphorbiaceae; genus Dalechampia; species Dalechampia spathulata. Next base: position 41,320 of record CANYBF011316560.1, on the reverse strand, counting down.
GTGAGCAGATTAAAGACAGGACAAATAGAGTAGTCGGAACATTGTAAGTTCATCCATACGTTAATTGAGAAGCCTTGTGACTAGAAATATAATGATTTATTTTCATTTATTGCAGCGGATACATGCCTCCAGAATATGTTGTTTTTGGAAAGTTTTCAATTAAATCTGATGTTTTCAGCTTTGGCGTAATATTACTAGAGATCATTTCTGGCAAGAAAAACAACAACTTTTATCCAGAAGGTTCTTCTTTAAGTTTGATTGGATGTGTAAGTGTGTAAATATTTTTATTGTAAGAAATTCTTACGTAAGAGAATTAATCTAAAACATAATATGATGAATGCAGGTATGGGAATTATGGAAGGAGAAGAGGGCACGGGATATAATTGATTCATCCGTGGAAGAGTCATATGATATGGAAGAAGCATTGAGATGCATCCAAATAGGGCTATTATGCGTGGAAGAAGATGAAGCAGATAGACCAACAATGTTCAATGTGATTTTGATGTTAAATAGTGAAATACCTCTTCCATTTCCCAAACAACCTGCTTTTGCAATCTCTAACACTCCTATAGTGTTGGAACAAGTTTGTTCTATAAATGACATGACAATTACCACCATTGTAAGTCGTTAAAATAGCATGTTTTAGAATTTCTCTTTTTAGGCCTATTCCTTATGCATGTCAAAGTTTGTATCATATTTATGGCTTAAGACTTGTATGGTCCCGCTTATTCAGGTTTGGAATTTCATTTGCTTCAAAGTAAAATCTACAAAAAAAAATATATAGTGTTCCTGTTTTCTTAAAAGGTGAATAATTTGTTTTAATGTTGCTAAATTATACCAGTTATCCGTCGGCTAGTTTGAAGTCTCAAGAGTCTTTAATAAGTTACTAGTATGAGTCAGCTTGGGGGAGCAGAAGCTTGACAACTGGAAAAAAGCAAAGATTACAGATAGAAGAGGTGGATGATGAACTGGAAACACTAAATACTGTAATCCGAAGCCTGGACTGTAGGAGGATAATAAGGTAGTAAGTCAAGTCATAGTAGGGGCGGTTCTAGGGAATAAATTGTAGAGTGTTGACCTCATAAGATCTATTTTAAATAATGTGTGGCATTTGGTAGAGGAGATGGAAATTAACAAGCTTCAACAGGAAAATACTTTCTTGTTTAAGTTTAAAGTGATGAAGGACAAGTCTACGGTCCTACTTGGAGCTTTGTGGAGTATACAAAATAATCTAATGATGATGAAGGAGTGGCCGACAGATGTTACGGTTGAGGAAATTGATTTTAACATGGAGTGGTTTTGGGTACATGTAAAGCGATTGCCTCCCAACCTTTAGACGAAGGCTAATGCTGAAAGAATGGTTGGAAATTTATTCATAGGATGTAAGGAGATGAATATGTGGTTGACATGTGCTGGAAGAATGTGCTACTAAGGATGAAGGTTGGGGTAGAGGCAAAGAAACCATTACAGAAAGGATTCTAGTTGAAAAGAAATGGAAAGGAGAAATGAGTATGCTTTCAATACGAGCGGCTACCAAACTTCTATCATAAATATGGAAGGTTGAATCATTGTACTAATGAATATCCATTCATCAAAACAATGGAACAATATGTGGAAAGAATCAACGATAGGCCTTGGATGAGGATTGAAACTCCTGGAAGTAGAAGACGAAGGGGGTTGGGCAATGCAGGAGAGCCTAGTAAAGAGATTGATGGTAGAACTGGTGAGAAGGAAAGAGAGGAGAGGATAAAGAACAGGAAGTAAAAGTGCAATAGCAATTCATAAAAGGAAAGGAAGTTGATATAAGTAATCATGAGGAGCAGGATCAGATGCTTATGAAGTGAGAAGAAGGAAAGATAGAGAAAAGTATTGTGGCTGATATAGGGTAACGACTATGAAGGGATCAGAAGATATGATAAAAAAAAAGACAAGAAAAAGGCAGCAGGAATGGTGGCTATAGAAAGGAGAATACCCATAAGGTTGAAGAAGTGAGTGGAGAGGGGAACCATAAGGATAAGGAGAGTGGAAGAGAAGTTAATAGGGATGAAAGGAGTTATATTTTAGTTAAGATGATCAGAGAACAAAAGAATGCAAATAAAGCCCAACAGACTATTCGGACGGTTAAGAAGTATAAACAACAACAAAGTATTCATGGAAAGAAAGAAATAAAGAGGGAGGAAAAAGGAGAGCTAATAAAGGGATCCATAATGTCCAAAGCATTACATACCGAGATGGTAGGCCTAAGGCGACCACCAGCACCATGAGTCTTATTAGCTGGAACTGCCAAGGTATGGGCCAAGCCTTGGCAGAGAGGGCTCTGAAGGAGCTCTTTAAGAAATATTGGCAACAATGGTTTTCCTTATGGAGACCGAAAAGAATTTTGTTTATATGGAGAAGATTAGGGCATAGGTTACATTTTCAGGAGGTGATTTATGTAGAATCAATGGGATTAGTTGGAGGGTTAGCTTTGTTATGGAAGGATCAATGGAAGGTAAAAGTTAATAGTAAAGGAATAAATTACAAAGATGTTTTTGTCCAGGGGGAGGAGTGACATCTTACTACAACATATAATGATCCTAGAAGAGTAGAGAAAGAAGCCTCTTGGGAAATTTGGAAGAAACAAAAAGGAGGTGTGGGTATTCCATGGATGATTATGAGGGGACTTAAATGTGTGTGTGGAACCAGAAGATAAAGAGGGTGGTGTTAGATTTCATTGGGATCAGGGTAAAAGATTCAAGGATGTTATGGATGACTGTGAACTGGATATTGGATTTAAGGGTCCCCGTCACACATGACATAACAGAAGAATGGGGAAGCAATATATACGAGCTCGCCTTGATAAAGTTCTCTTTCTGAAGCTAGGTATCTGTTTCAGCGAGCCAGGTGATCCATGAGAAATTCTTAGGATCTGATCATAGGCCTTTAGTGGTGAAGCTAGAAACAAGTTGGAAAAGAGTTATCAGGGATTTTAAATATAAGACAAAATGGAAACTAAAGAGGATTACAAGGAAGCAGTGAAAAAAGGTTGGCAAGCGGATGTTAATCAACCAAACTTGATAGTTAGTTAGAACCAAAACTATAAAAAGTTGTTAAGTAGATAGAGCAAAGAGAAGAGAAACAACCAAATTGCAAGGAAGCAAATGATAGTCCAGCGATTACAAGAGGTTCAACTAAAGCCCTTCAACGAAGAGACAAAATAACAAGAGGCAGAAATGGTGAAAGAATTAAACAAGGAGAGCAGAGGTCAAGAATAGACTGGTTAAAGTATGAGGATCATAACACAAAATTTTTTTCCATTTGTCAACCATTCAAAGAAGACAGACAAACCAAATCATCCGCATTCGGAACCAACAAAAAGGATGGATTACTAAGGAAAAGGATATAAGAAGAGAGGCAATAAACTTTTATAAGGGTTGCACTCAATTGAAGAAGAAAAGATGGTGGATAAAGTGCTTGAAGGCATACCAATTTTGGTTACCTAAGGAGTAGATGACGAGTTACAAAGAGAAGTTACTGGAGAGGAGGTACGGAGAGCTGTTTGGGATCTAGGGGAGATTAAATCACGTAGCCCAGATGGATTTTATAGGTTTTTTTAAAGTAAATTGGAAGTTACTAGAAAATGATGTTTACCAAATGCTGGACAAGTTCTTTAAGGCTATGTTTGGAAAGAAGAAAAAGGAGGGAGGAAAGAAAATGGAAGGGTAAAGTGATTTTACCTTGTTTGGAAGAGTGAAAAATGGAAGGAAAGGAAGGAAAATATTTTTATTTTCCTCTCAAAACTTTCCTTCCAAATTGGAAGGAAAAAGGGAAGTTAATGACTTTATTGTGATTTTACAAAAGTAACCTTATAAATATTATATTGATAATCATGAATTAATATTTTAATTTTTTATTTATTTTAATTTTTTATTCATTTTATTTTCTTTCTTTATTTTTTTCTTCCCAACTCATATTTCCCAAATAAAAATTAAAAAATTTAATTAATAAAAATTTATTTTATTTACTTTATATTCTATTTATTAATTATAATGATAAATTTATCATTTTACATAATATAATTAAATATTTTATTTTATGTATTTTTTTTTACTTTGTATCCTTATTTTCCTTCCTCTTTTCTAAACATAAAAAGGTAAAAAGAAGGAAAGAAAATAAAATTTATTTTACTTCCTTATTTTCCTTCCTCCCACGTATAATTTCTCAAAATAAAGGCTAAGGGAAGAGAGCTGGAAAAGTATCTCAACAAAACTAGTATCTCACTTGTACCCAAAGTCTTAAACCCAAAGAAGTTTGAGGAGTTTAGGCCTATTAGTTGTGCTAATCTTTTGTATAAAATCATATAAAAAACATATAGTAAATCATGAGGTAGTTCAAGGAGGAAGAGAAGAGGGAAGTTTGGGAACATGATGGTAAAATTAGACATGATCAAGGCCCATGACAGGGCGAGTTGGAACTTTCTAGAGTTGGTGTGTTTGAAAATGGGACTGAATGATAGGTGGCTCATGATGATTAGAAATCTGTGGAAACAGTGGGGTATGCTGTGAAGATTAATGGGACTCCAAATATAGGGCTACGACTGGGGTGATTCTCTGTCCCCCTACTTGCTCATTATGGTGGCAGATGTCTGGTCAAAGATGATATTAATTAGGGGGGGGGGGGGGGGGTGGGGGTGTGTGTCTGTGTGGTGGTGTCCCACGATTACTCAGTCGTTCTTCGCTGATGACACTGTATTGTATGGGAGAGCAAGTATGAAGGAAGCGAAAGTGTTGTTTAAGATGCTGAACAATTACTCCATGGCGCCAAGACAAAAAGAAGCAAGAGGATTGAAAGGGGTACATTGGGTTAAGTGGGTGGAATTGACAAATATGATGGGAGGTATGGGCTTCAAGGAATTAGAAATGTTTAATTTGGCTTTACTCACTAAACAGAGTTGGAAACTGGCAATGGAGGAACAAGTGTTATGGGTGAGATTGATAAAAGGATTGTATTATCCAAAAGGGAATTTTTATGGAAGCAAAAAGGGGAGCTAAAGCATCATGGTAGGCAGGGTTATTGGAGGCGAGAGGTTTGATTATGAAAGGGATGCGATGGAATGTTAGATCAAGCCAAAACATTCCAATTTGGAATTTGTCTTGGGTTTTGTATTGGGAAAATTTTAGGGTTCAAACTCCTAAATGCAAAGAAGGAGTTGAGAAAGTAATGTCAGATTTGGTAGATCAACAACGAAGCAAATGGAATGATGGCAAGCTGTAAGAGTTATTCAATGAAGAGGAAGTGATGGGGATGGACAAGATTGTGTAGTACTTCTCGAAGGCTGGAAAATATAAGGTAAAGTCCAGATACAGGGTTGAAAAGGAGGTTGTAGATAGAATTGAAGCTGCTTAAAGGCCCTCGTCATCGACGGGGTGCAACCAGTGGGTTTTTGGAAATCAATTTGGGGATTGAACATATCAAATAAAGTCAAATCATTTATATTACGATGTGTTAAGGAGGGGGTCCCAACTAGAGTCAATTTAAAAAGGAGGGGAGTGAATTGTGAAGAAAATTGTACTCAGTGTGGTGGTAGACGAGAGAATGGAACATATGTTACTGTATGAAACAACAAAAAGAGTGATTTCTGAGCAGATTAGGGTATTGTCCACCAAATAGAGGGTTCAGTTTGTTTCGCACATGGCGGTGGAATACGTTGCAGGAGTTAAGAGGAAGAGGACAATATCAACTAATGGGTTTAATTGATATAACTTGCTAGAATATTTGAAAGGCAAGGAATGAAAATTTATGTGGGGGTAATGGAATAAATCCAATGGTCATTGCTCACAATACTAATGGAATGGTATGTGACGAGAGTGGTTACAGGTAAAGCTGGAAGGAAAAGAAAAGGAGGGGAGGATCCCCAAGGTACTTGTGATATTCATCATATTCATCCCAAGAAATAAGAATTACCTCTTAAAGGAAGAATCAAATGTAATTGTGATGCATCATTCAATGATCAAGCGAAGAAGTTCAGAGCAACATATACGTTTAGAGATGATAAAGGAATCATGTCTTATGCATCCAGTTCAAACATCAGAATGATTGTTTGCTTTTTAATTGTGGGCGTGTTTTAAACTGCCCTGCAGAACTATTTTGCTGTGTCTTGATGTACCAGTTGCTTTCATGAATTGAATGATTTCATATATTGATCGAAAAAAGACTTGTATGGTCCTTAAAATTCAACCACCTCAACTTTTAATTTATTTATTTATATACATTTAATACAAATATGTTATTTTTTATCTAACCTTTCTATTTATCATAATATTTCAATATACACACCTTTTTATTGTATATTGTATATTTATTTTAATTTTCTTACTTATATCCTATTTATATTTTTACATTAATACACATGAAACTTTCTTTTTTGTTTTCATGTATTTATAATCTTTTGATAAGATTTTAATAAGACATGGAGTGTTTAATGTTATCGTTTGAAATTGAATGATTGTTTGAAGCATTTTGAATTAATTATTTGATTTTTAATTTTTTTTTTAAAAATTACTTTTTATTTTATTTTTTATGACATCTATATACTCATTTTTTTCAAACAATAATTTCAAAAAATAATTTTAATGAAAAATAAAACTGGAAAACATTATTTTAAATATAATGTCAAACAAAACCAAGCTGATACACTATGTTGGTTTGGAGATAAATAAGTGTTTTGAAATGGCAAATCACATTTAAACTCAATACAAGAATATTTCCCCATATCAACAAATGTTGACATCGGATCATGCATTCTCTGCACATGATCCAAGCCTGCCCAGGCTCGAAGTGACATGCAAGCAAGACAAAATTACCATATCCCTAATTGCATGCTCAACGGAGCATCTAGACAATTTTTAGAAAACTAAAAACGGCTATTACAAAGACCACTAATATTCTAGAAAAAAGGTTACCACCAAAAACAGATGTGTTATTAACAGAAATAAACAATGTGCTAGCTTACATTTTTCTGCTGGAAAATTCTCATTGAAGACACAGCTCTCACTAGAATTAGCACTACATGTAAAAGGAAAATGAATAATGCCATTTACTACCAAGACATGTATAAAATTATGCATCAAGAGAGAGCATCAGAAGTTGGGTACTCACATGCTCTACAGTTTTACAAGTTCCAAATTTGTTTACGAAGGCCGAGAAGAGCTCCGGTGATCCATTTGTTTCTTCCCCATAAGCTACAGGTAGCACCAACCGACAATTTTGTGATGCTTCCTAACATTAAACACCCAAATAAATAACAGCAAATGCATAAAAAATGAATGTCAATAGCGAGAAACAAGTAGATGGCAATAAAAGATAACACAACGTTAATAAATTAACGTGAAAACATTTTAAGAATATTAAAACCAAATAAACTAAACCAAAGTAATCAAAGTTATCTCTTAACACTAATGAAACAAAACCTAACAGATATGAAAACCAAACCAAACTGAGCTGAAAGACACAAATTAAAAACCAAGTAATTGAAATAAAACGAAAAAGAAAAAAAGCCATTTTGGTTCAGTTTAATCAATTGGGTTATTTATATTTTCAAATTAATTATATTAAAATATATATGTATATATATATATATATATATATATATTCGGATGTTCCATTAAACTGACTACATTTTTGACAAACCATACTGAGTTGAAACTTTTTTTGTAACCAAACTGACCTTTTACTTTTTAACTGAGCTGAACTGGTCCATTCAGTCAGTTTACAGTTTTCTCACCCGTAGTTCCATGTATGATGAATTCTATAGAATTCTTTTTAATGAAAATCATAAACAAACTGTTGATAAGAGTCCAAGCATAAAATGTGGAATGTACTAGACATTCACCTTCCAAACTTCTGGAAAATTACCAAATCTAATCAAGCAGTAATTCTCGAGTCTTCAATTTTGAAAAACTATGAGACTACTCTCCACCTGACTCATTTACAACTAACCGGACACAATGCCAAGCCTCCACCTTTCTAAACTCTGTCGAGATAATTAAATAAACACAGCAAACCAAATAGGAACTAAAATGTGAAAAATTAGTAAGCTTCATTATAATTTTACTATTACAAACCCAACATTCACTAAGGTAGAGTTTGGTTCAAATGAATTTCATAAATAAAAATTGAGGAATAGGAATACATTTACAAATCTAAAGTAAATTTGTTCGGTTTAGATGATTCATCAGCAAATGAAATGAATTTCTCAAAGGAATTGATCTAAACAAAGCATAAGACAAAATCTACAAACAAAATTCATGTTCTTTTAACCCACTCAGAATTGCCTTTAAACATCTCATGCAGGTACTCACAAGCATCCAACTGAAATGCAAAAATACATGAACTGAAATAACAGATAGCAAAGTTATAATCAGAAATATGAAAATCGTAATTCCTAGGATCTACTGTATCAGTATCAATTCAGGAAAAGCTGAATATTGGCCTCAATGTGCACCCGATCCATCTGAGAAAATGTCCAATGTAGATGAGTTGGCATTCCAATTCTTACTTCAAATGATTTAGAAAGAGAAGGATTGAAGCAGCATATCCTGAAAGGAAAAGTATGTAAAAGAAAATTTTTGTTTGTCTGTTTTTTTCAATTATTATGAAGATTCGGTTTGTGTTGTAGTGCCAGAGAGAATTTGTGAATGAAAAATAAAAGCCTCCTCTATCTTCTCAGGAAGAAACAAGATTATTCCAAATTGCTCAAAAGGATTGTTGGGTGTAACAAATTGCACAAATGACCTAGGGATCATTGGAGGTGTCCCCGTCCCACACCATCTTGTTAAATTCTTGTACAGGAAAGTTAAAGAAGCTTGTGCAGATAAAAGTTGGCATCGCAAAAGAAATTCGAGTTTGGGTTCAGACCCTGATTTAACCTGTTAAACTAGTTGACTTATCAACTGGACATTAATTTTTTCAATGTCAATCCAGTTTTAAAAATGTGAAATAACATTATTTGGACCATTGGTGTAAAGTGAGTCCATCAAATGACACATCCAACTCTACTGGATGAAATTCAAGAGCCTGTTATTAAAATGACAAATAACAAGTGTTCACAACCAGTAGCTTTTAATATAGCACATTCGGGAAGAAGCACAATCATTAGGGACTGAGAAATATTAGAAACAAACAAGTTCATGGATGAACTAATTAAAACAACATGGATCATTTTATTGTAAGACGAACCTATAAGTTGACAGGTAATATCCATTTAAAGATATCTCTACGAGGCATGAGACCATGGATTTAAATAGTTAAAAACAAAATTTGGGCACTTCAAAGGGCAAGAGACTCTAGAAGTTGCGGGGTTATGGTTATAAATCCTCAATTAAGCAAATCCAAAGAGGAATTCCAAAGATACAATCAACTTCTACTACTATAATTATCAAACACTAATACCTTAAAAAGTAATTTTTTCAAGTGTGCTAAGCTAGTCTCTAAAGAAGTTAATCATTCATAAGGAATGAACGAAGTAATAAGATGTTCGGATACCTTCAAGTTCGAACCCACAAAGGTTCTAAAGAGAAATGCTTCTCATCTCGGGTGTGTAGAGCTGAAACACCAGGTGGAGGCGCATGTACAGTGATAGGAAGAACCCACTCACTCTTGTCTCTACCCTCTACCAGAAGAGGATGCTCATATCTGAATTTCAAATACCAAGCATGTTTTAACACATAGATGATGGAGCAATTCTCAATGACAGCTGAGAAGCATATTTCATGTTTCCCAACGTCCAAGTCTAAATAAATATAAAAATTGAGCAGACGCATACACATCCAGCATCCATAAATGTTCTACATGTAAACCTAGTTGGTTTAATACATTTGTTGCTCATTGAAGTTGTCCATTTTTTACAGTTTGCTGCTTGAACTTTAAGGTTTACCCTTTTTTTCAGTTTGACATCTCAACTCGGTTAAAATGTAACATGCAAACACTTTTAGGCATATAGCTCATAGACATTTGATCAGCCTTTGTTACCATTCATATAGCACATAAGTTAATTTTAGTAGTCAGTTTGGTCTAGTTTCCTTGATAGTTTGGTTCAGTTTGATTACTTTATAAATAAACTTCGTTAACTCATTTTTTGGATTTCAGGCTTTTTCGATAATAACATAACTATTGATGTGTCATACATGGCCTAAAATAACCAAGCGGCTCAGCAATCCAGCACTAACTGCTAGATTTTCAATAATATTTATACTTGACTATTAATTTTTCAATACCAAGTTCAACTATTAAATCATTTTAGCACTATCACGTTCCTATTAAAATGTTACCTTTCATTATTAATTTGAAATACTAAACATGCATCATGATATAGTTTCTTATATTTTACTTTGAACAACATTTTAATTTAGTATCAAAAGATTAATAGGGACAATTAATGTGAAAGATTAAAAATTAAAATTTTAATTTAGCATTAAAATTTTGTAATTCCTATAGCAAGATTATAATATGCTAAAAATTTTAAATGTTGAGGGAGTCAGAGTCATTTATCCTAAAAATTTAAGTTGTTAAATGAAATACCAAGAATAGTTTCATATGTCTAACATTCCTCTACATGCAAATGCTCACCGAACTTGAAGTTTGAACATGCACAATTTCATTCTCATCTTGTATTGAAATATTTATTTAATAAATAGGGTTGTCATTGAAGTCTACATCTTTTAGTTAGTTATTGAAGCTCTAATACATTACATCAAAGAATCATCTGATCCAAAACCTTAAGTTGCAAAAGGGAACAACAATTTACCAAGTACGTTACCTAGACAATCACAGAAAATAATTACCAATTACTATTTATTAATTACTGACTACCAGATTTTGGTTGACTTCTTCGGAAAGCTAAATTCAACAAACAAGAGCAACATTATGCTTGTTTGAGCTTAAACAAGTATCCCATTGGTTCTCCAGTAAATTTGGTCTAAGTGTGCCATGTATTCAATTAGTTATCAATCTCAACTAAGCAATTAGCCAAACAAGACGGAGGTCAGAATGTAATCCTACAGTCTGTCAGCACAAAATAAAAGATCCAAAGAAACTCCACAACATTTTTTCGGGAATCACAAATGAGAAATACCTGGTCCAATCCACATTTTTTGGAGTGGTAAAAAATTCAAATCGTAGAGCCCATTGAACAGAAACATGCGGAGTAGAAAAGGACATAGGCCCATCCATGGGAACTGAAAAGAGAAAGCTAGTCTGCAGCAAATCTGCAACGACCTCATGGTGATCACTCTGAACCTGAAAGGGTGATATGAGCCATCAAATAAAACTTAAAAGAGTATTGCAAGGCAGATCATATATCTAGCCCTACATCATATATTCCAGAAATTCACATCATTAAATTTAGATTAGGCAGGAGAAAAAGAATATGAAACTTCTACAATTTCACACACTGTATAAATTACAATGCATATAATGCTTTGACTTGCTACTTTTTCTCCATCAGCAGGCCAAAAGAAAAGTTTGGCACTAAAATTTCTCAGGTAGGAGGATATGCTATAGGAGGAACATCTTATATTTTTCCTGTATTATTGATAAAAAAATCTGCAAATTGCACTCCACAAGAGCAGAATAGAACAAAATAGATGAGCACCAATATTTAGCTCTCCGATACTTCAGTATCATGATATTATGCTTGATTCAATAGTAAAAGAAAGTTATCAATTTCGTTACTGGAACAGATTACTTTCATATAGTGTAGCATACTGTCATATAATACTGACAACCAAATTATTTATCTTTGCTACTTGATCTAGATATATGTTATAGACAAATGTGATCAGATAATAAAAGACACCAATCAGTTAGACCAGATTATTCACCTTTCTAGTATTTTCCCGTCCTATAAATTAACAAATCCCGTTGTGTTTATGGATCCAAAATTTTCAAAACATTATTTGAAAATCGTAAGCAAAGGAAGTCAATAACATGCACCTTAATACTTTCTAAAGGATGTAAAAAGCTACCAAATATTGGCAAGACAAGTAGATTTATTAAATATGAACACCAGTGAAAGAAGTTGATGACGAAATTAGTTATTTTAAAGATAGAACCTCCATGACTATGGTACATTACCAATGAATGAATCTGACAACTGCACGACTGAAGCATCATACCTTTGTAACTCTTGGGGCATTTCTTCGAGAAGGATGAACAAAAGACCGATTTATAGTCTCTGAAGTTTCCAGTGTTATTGACACCTAGAAGACATCATCCTTCCAGTCAACTTTTGAGCACTTATGCACTCACAATGTTAAAAAATAATATTTCTCATTTATATCTGTTCATATAGCACCAGAAATAATAGAGGATAAACTCAATTTATACTATAAATTTTTAGTTCTGCTATTTGTTGATAAACATGTACAACCATGTTTTTGCTTTGCCATATGTGGGATTTTTTTTTTGTCAAATGCGGTTACCTCAAGGCATCTTCTGCATCCTTCCTCATGGAAAAAAGTAAGAGTTCCACCGATCTGTCATTTTACACATGAAGAAAGAAACTAGGGATATTAAACATACCATAAAGTATACTAAAGAAATAGCATAAAATAGCCATTACCATGTCACTGAAGTAATAAGTAGAGTCAGTATTCTTTGGGGAGAATCTGAGCAGAACCTGATCATCCATCCTGATGTTATAAGACCTTCCTCGTACAAAGCCTTCTGCTGCAGAAAATGTTTGCATCAAATAAGCATACTAGTATTGAACTTTGAATGTTTATTAATATAGATCATATAAGCATCGACTATCCATAAAGGAAAAAATGACAGGATCCGATAATTTACATGCTGAAGGTTCATTGGTTCTCATGCCATGCACGGGGGGTTCCACTACATCATTTTCAGATTGGTGTTTCATACTCCTCTGCTGTTGGTTTGAAGAGACGATAGATGACAGGTTGTCAGCTGATGAAACATCTGTTTTCAAACAACCAGTGATTCAGACAAGTGTTCTACCAAAGTAATAACAAAGAGTTGCATAAAAGTGACATTATTTACGAATTTGAGCTTTCAAATCACAGATAAATTAGCAACGAAATTCTTAACAATTTAGAAACTACCATAAACATCATTCAAGGAGCAAAGACTATAAACTAGACATACTTCAGGTTGAAAGGCTAAAAGAATTCATATTGTGAAATTGTTTCTTAAGATATCCTTTAACATTCTAAGAAGGTTTCTGTACTGACCATTATATTCTGCTTTAGCAAGGAGCCCCATGCAAATGCAGGTGGCTTAGCTCCAAAGCACAAGACTCCAGCAGAAACATTGAAAAGCAATCACTTGTTTCTATTCAAACCATGATACAACAGCACACCTTATCTTTCAGACATGTAAGCTTTTCATTCAACAAATAAAGACCAGCATTGTCACTAGACACCAAAGCGTTAACTTAGGTGAGCAGGAAATATGATCGCCAGGCCAGGTGAGCTCGCGATGAGGCACATCCAAGAACATGCCTCACCTAAATATTCTTCTTCAAAAAAAAAATCATAAAATTGGAAGCTGGCTTAAAATTAGGAACTAGAATAATGACTCCTCTACAAACATGAAAGTTACCTTTAATAGGGAAAAAAAATAATATCTTTCAAAACTTAAAAGCATTAGAAAGGAAAAACAAAGGTTATTTGGGAAAAAATAAAAGAAAAAAGGAGTTTCTTGTTGTTGAATCCATACAACAAATGAACTGGAAATGTTAGAAAATAAAATCAATTGAATTGGAAACCAGAAGGTTTTGTATATAATATTACAAAATATATTAGAAGTCAAAAATTAAACCAAGTTGTAGATCTGCAATACAAACAAAAGTCTGGAACAGAATTTCTCAAACTTCTGTAACATAATTTTAGAAATTTTTTCTCTGATGAAATTTTACTCTGCAAAGTAAATTTCAGAGAAATTTATGCTGCTTGACGCATGGCTGAAATATTAACATTCAGTCCACAAGCACCTCACTTAACTCGTAAATCACCTTGCGACCTCACACTTAAGGGCATCTAACACTTTTGACAACACTAATAGAGACTAATAATCTCCTATTGATGCAGACGATAAGGGGCTAATTGTCTCCCCTTGTCGTTATAGTCAAAAGTCAACATGAAAAGAGCTTTTCACTAATATCTAGGTCAACTTTTGATCAAAATGAAGCTTTTTTACCATTTACAGTCAAATTTCTTCTAACTTGATAGGCTCATTTTTTAACTATATAAGAAAAGGTTATGTAATTCTAAATAATACTTCAAATAGTACCATTGATTTGGTTTCCACTTACCTGCAGTTGGATCATACAAAACCTCAGCAACAGATAGTCGAGGATGTGCCACATTTGATGACAAACTTGTACGTGCATTAAAAGATTGCAAGGATAAAGAACTTCCAAATGTCTTGTGTATGTTATCTTTACTGGGGTTGTAGGAAGAAACAGATGAGATTTCATCTCTACAACTGTCATTACCCTCCTCAACTCCATCATCTATGTCATTTACTCTAGCCTGTGCCAGAAAGCCAGATGTTTCTAAATAACCAGAAGAATGTGTTGCATTACTGAACATGTGGTCAAATATGACCCTCAAACACTGTAAATAATCCTTGATGTAAAATGGAACAAGAACAAGAACTTTTGAAGAAGAAAAATACTTTTTCGATTAATTTATTGAATTTTATATCTTAAGAACTAACTAAAATAGCCAATATCTAAGGTATACATAAGTAATACCAAACAACTTAAAAAATAAAATATGGAAAATTTTAAATATGACTACTAGGAAACTTTCCAAATACATAAGATTCTAATTCTTAATTATAGGAAGTAATTATCAACTTTTCAAATAAACTAATATTCTAATTGTTAATTTTTTTCCTATAATAACTATCTCATATGGTTTTACAGAATATTGACCATCAGTCCGGGCACACATTCATCAACATGGTTTAGACATCAAAAAAAATTGTATCTTAATGAATATAGACGACACAAAAACTGCCTACCCAGTCAGAATCCTCATCCATTGCTTTCCAGTATACATCCAGTTGGATGGTTGTAGCAGGAACAATCCCTGATAGCAGTAAATATAGAAACAGATACATATTAGACCTAGCATATCTTATACAAACGCATTTGTACATACAATATTTCCAACATGTCAATGGAGAAAAACATAGAATATAGCATTAAAAACTTGACTAGGTAACGCCAGTGAAAAGCATGAAATGATGTAATATAATCTCATGCTGTAATTTGTCATTATCAAAATTTAGTCATCACATTCTTATCAAGGATATAGCAGACAAAAATGCTTTGGAGGAAAAAAATATGTTTATTGGTCAAACAGGGAAATAAAAGCAAGTACAAACAAAGAAGATAAAAGTTAACAAGTTGAAACCGGACATCTGTGTACTGTGAATCTAAAGATCTCAAAACTTGAAGTAATTGGAAGATGGGTTTACCAGCATTTCCTCCCAAACAAGCACTTTAAATGGCAAAGTCCTCATGAAACGGTAGCTCAAACATCAAATTCTGAATATTAGAGAATAATGCTAACAAAATCTGAAAGGCGGATGCCCTGTGACTTTGCTGGAACCTCTCCAGAAACTTCCATACAAGGTCATAAAGAGTCAAACCTCTAACAATAGTGGCCTTTCAAGAATCAGGTAATACAAATTTCCAATTCTATGCAATGCAACTTTTTTGTTCAATATTTTGCAGAACCAGCTTGACAGCCTGCTTAATTAGTAACATTAACATGATGCTTAAACATCTGATCTTGCTCCATGGATGTCACAAATTATAGCATTTGCAAAGATTCTCAAGCAGTAATTAACAAATAATGTGAAACATCCACAGTTTGTGAACTTAAGAACTTCTCTAATATTTTCTTGTGAATTTTCCATTTAGAAAAATCTAGAAATGTTCAGTTGCTTTTAGACATAACTGATGGAGTTAAATGCAAGTGCATTGCTTAAAGCAAATTGAGCTCAAAAACCACTCACCATCATTCTGGTCTTCTTCCTTTAGCAGGCCGTTGCTATTCTGAGTCACCCATATGTTAAATGGGACTCGAGCTTCCTACCAAAATATTGAAGAATGCCACATGAAAACATACGGTCAAATTATAGCAAGGCAGTGAATATGAGGGTTTGATCAAATTTTTCATAGACGAGGAAAAAAAACCATAGTCCAAAATGTCACCCATCAGATCATGTAAAATGACACTTATCAGCTATAAAACGAGATGAACTATTAAATCATCAATAAATCTTGAAAGCACTGACCAGTTCAGTGAGATCATTTGAAGACTCGCTAAGAGAGCGACCATTTTCCAATACCAGCCATCGTCCAGATAATGTACCCTTAACATGGTAAAGATAGCGAATGGTAGAACCTCGATAAGACGGTGGTAAAATGATGGGAAGCTCAGCTCGAACCATATCTGTACATCACATTGAGTGATTTAACAAATCCATTTACCACAATAATCTACTGCAATTAAATTGATACAAATATGGCTTTATTTAATTCGTCAGCTAAGAGACCAAGCAGAAAGAGCTACAGATAAACATTGATAATCACGAAATGAATTAAGCTCACGTACATGATTTTGTAGCACCAAAGGACATAACTTGATTTGAGACTAGAGATGGTATCGAGGAGACCATGAAAACATGTTCACCTGAAACAGTTATTGTCACACATAAACTAAAATTCACATTCAAATCGTACATTTTTGTGTTACATTTTTCTTTTAGTATTGAACTTGATGGAGAAAATACAAGAAATAGAGGAGAACAAAACAGAGAGAGAAAGATGGAATAGACAAACCTCTTGCTTGTTTGGATCCAGGAAAAGGTTTAGGAGTAGAAAACCACTGAGGGTCCAACTTCTGAACTCCTTTAATTTCAAAGCCAAGCTTTTCAATAAAAAATGAGCCATTATTACTGCTACTACTGCTTTTACTACTTGGACATGAAATCTCAATTGTAACAGAAATGGAATCACCAGGTCTATATACTTCTTTATCTAATTGTAACTTAATAGTTGGAGCATTCTCATATTTCAAGCCATCTACTCTGTTATTTTTGTTCGAAATCCCACTCCCAAAAATTGAAAATCTAGATGTCAACATATTTCAAAAAATTGATGGATTAGTTTAATTAGCAGATGGATATTTCCAATCAGTTCCTGCAAAAACAAAACGAGATATTAGGGATCAAAAGATAGTAATACGTATCGGCCAAGAAGAGGAGGAAGGTTTGAGGGCTTACCAGGACAATGAGAGAAAGAAGGAGGATCTGGATCTCTGAATTCAATGATTATACGATAAAGAACAGCGGTTCATTTCACAATGACAAGTTGATCTTCTTCCCATCCAGGTAGACGCATTTAACTTGAAGAATTTGTTTGCTTGGTGGCAAAAGATTTAGCTGAATTTGAGTTGGAGATGGATCAATTTCAAGAATTAAAACAAATAATATAATTGGTATAAGTAGCTCAATTTTATCATAATTTCACACTTTGATCCCTAAATTTTAGAATTGGTATATTTCATCCCTTACCATTCAACTTGATAGATATCAACGTCGTTTTTGCTTATTGAGGTCCAGAAGGCGAGAATTCATTAGGCATCATCATCTGTTTATTCTCTTGGTTTATATGAAAATTTTAAATTCAAAAATAGAATTAAAATTGAACTAATCGATAATTAAAAAAACTAAATATAATTATTAAAATAAGATAATTTTGAAAATGTTAGATGCATATATATATTTATTATTATGAAATAATATTATTTTATATTTAATTTTTTATTTTTCAATTTACTTGATTATTAAATAGCTTTCATTGGATAAAAATAAAAAAAACTTATATCATTGAAAGATGAATTAAACTAAAGTATATTTCAAATCAAATCAAAATTATCAAATATTTAATTAATTTTTAAAATCTTACTAATATATTTTTAAAATAGTCAAATTTGTAATTATATTTTTGTATCTTAATAAACCACCTCAAATAAAATTAAAAAACAATGTCCAAATTAAAGAAATAATGAGAAGAGAATTGAAGATAAAATCCCGAAAGAAGACATGAGAAATGCGGTTATAAGTTGTTGAAATTGTTGTTTGGTAGAGGACTGGAATGTCAATACTCATGACATTTGGGATAAAAAGACACCATGGTTCCATCCTATACTATACTTTGTCAACGTAACCTAATTCACTAACATATTAATTTTATTTTTATTAAATATCAGGCAATAACACTTTGTTAAATGGCTTGTAATTGGATAACCGTATTTGACCAGAAATATTGATTTCATTGTGAAGAAAACATGGAAGACTCCGACAGCCCTGCGGCTCGTCTACGTAATTACCGAAGACCATCATAAGCATTAGTTGACTTGACTTGCTCAGAGCAGACTATAAGTCTCCTCTCCCAACCAAAATATAGGAATTGCAAACAAGAAAAGAACGCAGCTGAAACTTAGCTATGGCGAAGAAGAAACCATCTTTATTGATTTCAAACGCTAAAAGCATTCATGATAAAAAATGGTGGATTCCACCCGACAGACTTGCCCTTTTCCTCTTTGGCTTTATGCTTCTCACTTACCTTCTCTTGGACCGCCAATCTCTTGCTCGAGACCACCAGGTAGCTTTCTAGCTAGCTCCCTACTTTATTATGAGTAAATATTTGGGCACCGATTGTCTACTGGACTAATAATAAATTATGGGTTTTTATTTTCAGGTGGAGATTTTAAAACTAACGGAAGAATTGAAAGAGTTAGAGAGTGCGCTTGAGGATCTACAGAGCCAGTTAAAGAAGAAGAAAGTGAAGGACAATGATCCAATTACTGTTGAAAGAAGAGAAAAAGTGAAGGAGGCAATGCTTCATGCTTGGACTTCCTATGAGAAATTTGCTTGGGGTCATGATGAACTTCAGGTTCTTATCTACTTTACCTTTTGTTTCCTTTTTTTCAGGATCTGGTTTATTCTATTGTTTAATTATTGAGATCGCTCTATTTTTTTTTATAATTTTTTTTTAATCTTTGAGTGTATCGGCGATAAACAATGAATGATGATATTTGATGAACCGAGCAGAACTTGCCAAAACTGCTGACAAATTCTTTAAAGAGGTTCGAACTTTAGCTATGGACAGTGCTAATTTTAATGAATAATGATATGAAATGAAATATCCACCAATTATATCATCTGAACCTGACTTTGCATTGGGTATTACATTATAAGTTCCTTGGAAAATGTCTACCAATTAGATCATTAAACTGATAGGCGCTATGATTTTGGATTCTTAATCGGGCATTGAAGTTCTTATTGGAGGAGTTCCTTGGGAAAATATTTGCTTTACATCACAACGTTTTCTATGAAGGTTTACAAGCTTTTTGTGGTTTCAGTTCTGGAGACCTTTTTTGATATGATCAAACTGAGGCTTAAATGAACACTACTATAATGTGAAACTGGAATCAGAATGTTTAACTCTTTGTCAGAACGATAAAATCCAAAATGTTGAAATGGTACCCTTAGTTTTTGAATCGGTTAAAACCTCTACCATTCTCCATATAAAACGAGGAACTGGAATCAGAATGTTCAACAATTTGCCAAACTGTATAGGCTCTTGTACAGAATCTTATTAACTTCACCGCAGGAATAGGTAAGAGGGATAAACTCTCACGCTAAAACTATGATGTTTTCTTGTTTGTACAAATACTGTAAACGATATTCCTGTATGATCATGCAAGCAATGAGAAAGGTCTTTTATTTATCTCTATATGTTTGTGCATGTGCACATGCAAATGCATCTATTCATGTTGCTTCCTGAATTAGCCAGTTCTGTCGTGATAGTAAATACTCTAATGGATATTGGATGGTTTTAATTTGGTAATGTCTCTACTTCTTTAGCATTCTTACCTATATGGTCTCTTGAACATCTTGGACTTGCAATGAATAGGTCTTCTCTGATAGCATAACAGCTGCACGACAGAGTGTGTGATTCTGAAATTGTAATTTCATTTTGTATTTACTACTTAAAAAGTTTATGAAATGCATATTATTTTGTTTCCACTAGAAGTTGTCTGTTGGTTACCTTTCATATCTGTGTGTGAACCTATGCTTGGTTTCTTTTGTCTTTGGTGGTTGTGTTATGGTTCAAGATGTTCAAATAACTCTTAGATGCTTTCGAGTGCTAATACCTTTATTTACGTTGCATCAATGTGGCCTTGACTCGTAATAGATGTGATGTTTGTCACTATTATGATTGTAGAACAGCCACAAACGAGGAATGGTGTTGATAGCTTCGGTGGACTTGGTGCAACCTTGATAGATTCTCTTGATACATTGTTCATAATGGGTCTTCATGAACAGTTCCAAAGAGCCAGAGAGTGAGTTTCTTTCCTCCACAATATCAGTCACATCATTCACATTTAAGCATCTTTGTGTTGCTATTCAAGGCCCATAACATTTTTTTAATAATTCTAATTTTTTTTGAATTATTTTCATAGGCTGTTTTCAGAAAAGTTACCTATTTTCAATAATTTTAATAAAAATGTAAAATAAGATTTAAAAGCATTTTTTTAAGGTAAGGGAAATTGAACCAAAAAATCAAAGCTCAACCAATGAAATTCATCTCAAATTTAGTTTCTAAAATTACAAGGATTAACTAACAAAATATCACTTTAAATTTATCTTTTCAAGAATTATCATTTTTAAAAATATTTAAAATTATATTATATTATTTAAATATATTTTCAAAATATCAAAATTATTTTTCATATTAACACACTCGTCATATGTGTTATTACTATTGATATAAACATTACCAATATATGTTACTAATAGTCCTTTGTTGTTGTCGATGCATGTTTTTATCGCTTACTATCAATGCATGTTTTCTTTATGATCAATATGATAAATAAAGATTGGTTGCACAATTTTTGGTAACAAATAATATTTGTTTCCTTTATTGATGCACAATGCAATTATTTCACTAGCTAATAAATAAATATCTATTATATATATATACTATAACATATTACATATTTACTGTATGCATATCTATCTTTCATGTATATTCTCATATAAAAACATATAAAATATATATATTATATAAAATATATATTATATATATAAAATATATATATTATATATATATTGACAATAGGTGGTTGGCATTATTTGTCCTATTGATCATATCTACTAGTAATTAATAACCAATTATGATATATATTTACTTGCTTGCTTTTTTTTATTATGATATATATTTCTCTATCTATTTGTTGATATGTATATATATCAATTGTTACATTAACATGGAACATAGCAATGGTATGCAATGTGTATTATTTATGATTAATAATTGATTTTATTTATTATATTTATCATATTTATTGGTAATTAACAATTGATAAATAGTAGTGATAATGGTGATTGTTAATTATTAATAAAAATGTGTAATAAATATAATAAAAGAGTAATGAAATATTAAAAAAAAATTAAAAAGGATCAAATTTTAAATTAAAAGTCAACTTAAAAATTTTGTAAAAATGATATTTTAAGAAATGATAATATGTTATCATATTTTAACTAAGATTGTTTAGCATACAAAACAATCAAATTGATAAATAAATTTAGAAAATCAGACCAAATCAATCTATCTTCATTTGGTTTGGTTTTCAAAACTAAAACCTTTTGATTTGATAAATTGAAAAACCGAATACTCACCCTGCTCTTCTAAAATTCAATACGAAACAAAACCTAAGCAAGCAAGTTACTATTTGTATCTAGAGGTTGATTTTTTTTGGGCCACAAAATGGCTTTGCCTAGCCCAACCCGAGTTATCGAACCAATTATCCATGCGAGCTTGTACGAAACATCTCTAGGATTCATTACTCAAACGTTTGTTAAGTTTCCACCAACATATAGGTGCTCCCTTTTGAGTCATGGACATAGTCCGCCAGTCCCCAAGGTATTGAACCATAGTGCATGGGGGTGCAGGCTTTTCCTCTTTACATTTGTTTTTAAGCTTTATTTAATTACCGTCTCTACTGTCTTTTTTCTCATGCACTATAAAAGCGATGATTTTTGCTCTATGATTGATTAATGTAGGTGGGTTGCAAACTCTCTGGATTTTAACAAGAACTATGAGGCTAGTGTATTTGAGACAACCATAAGGTTTAATCTTATTGTTCAATTTGATTTGGTTGTACTCATATTAGATGCAACTGGGATGATTGCATCTTATCTGATATGGTTGTTGATTAATTTTCTTCCTTGGTTGCTCCCAGAGTTGTAGGAGGACTTCTTAGTGCATATGATCTCTCCGGGGACAAGGTTTTTCTTGAAAAGGCTAAAGATATTGCGGACAGACTGCTGCCTGCATGGAATACTCCCTCAGGAATTCCTTATAACACAATTAACTTGGCGCATGGAAATGCACACAATCCTAGGTGGACAGGGGTGAGTTGCAACCAGATGTCAACCCCCTTATGCATGAACTTTCTGTCTTTAATCATACCTTAGGAAATAAATGCAAATAATACATGCTCTTAAATCGAATTAAAAGGAGATGTGCCTTTCAAACAATTTATTCATACCATTTTTTACCTCTTTGTTCCTGTCTTGTAAAACAATCTTAAAATTTTATGAGGGTAAAATAGTCATTTCATGTAACAGTCATTTCCTTTCCGCTCGTATTTTCCAAACATGAAGGAGAAAAATAAAGAAGGAAAAGAAAAGTTATTTTCCCTATTTATTTTCCTTCCTCCCACCATAAGCTGCCCAAACAAGACGTTGATGTTCAAAGCTGTACACCCTGCGAGCGAAAGTCTCTCTTTCCCTTGGCACTTACGTTAGCTCCTCTCAATTAGAATCCTATGCAGATATTGTTCCTCGATTGCTACTTCCGGTAAGATTGGTACTGAAGACCAATATATGGGGCTAATTTGCAGTACAGACTGAATTAGTTGCAGCCTAGTCTACCTGCATAGGTAAGAAATTTCGTGGTCCATACGAGACAATCTTCTCCACGGGACATTACAATGTCCATTTGTTAGTCTGAAACTGAAAGGAAGAATGCCTGGGAATTTGACTAGGAGTCACCCTTCTACATACTTCTGAATCCATCAAAGTCCAGATTCTATATTGTTACATTATTGTTGTTCATTTGTTCTGGATTTGTATGTCAAGATATGTTAGCATCTTTTAGAGAATCATCTCCTTCACTACTAAATATTTTGTTTTGACTTTAAGAACTCTATGCTTTTAGGGAAACAGTATCCTGGCAGACTCTGGGACAGAACAGCTTGAATTTATCGCATTATCTCAGAGGACAAAAGATCCCAAGTATCAGCAGAAGGTATCCCTTCTGTCCTTTATTTTATGAAATGCCACCTAGCGCTCTTGTATCAACCTACAGTCCTTGTATCTGGATAAGTTCTTTAAATACCATGGTGATCGCAGACGTAGATCCAAGTATTTTCATTTTCTTTCGGCAATTACTATTTCAGGCGGAGAATGTCATCGAGGAGCTGCATAAAAATTTTCCAGCTGATGGTTTACTTCCAATATATATCAATCCGCACACTGGAAAGTCTTCATACTCTGTGATTACTTTTGGGGCAATGGGCGATAGGTATTGAGAATTAAACTCAACTCAACTCAACTAGACCTTCACCCCAAGTTACTTGCAGTCGGCTATACGGCTCCTCTTTCTCCACTCCCCACGATTTTGGGTGACATCCTCAATATCACTCAAAGTTTTTAAAATGTAATTATCTAATTGTTGTGGTTTCAAGGTAAATGACTGCTTATGTTCCATCTTACAGCTTTTATGAGTATTTACTCAAAGTTTGGATACAAGGGAACAAAACAGAAGCTGTAAAGCATTACAGGTATCAATATTTTACTTTTGTTTGTATTTTAGTTCATATCTTAAGAATGACTATATCCTTGTAAAATGCTTATGATTGATAAATGGGCTTTACAAAATGCTACATTCACAGGGATACCACCACTTATCAGGTGGTCTAGCTGCTAAACTCAGAGATCTCAAAGATTGTTGATATCTCAAGTTGGTTTTGAAGTGTCGTCGTATGATAAGGAGATGTAGACAAAGCATATCATAGTCATGTAGGAACTTATACTAATTTGGAAGAAGATTATATTAATTAGTGTTCCTATTCCAAATAGGATATTCTAACATATAGAAACTGGTTCTCACACCCATAATGTCCATATGATAGATATTGGCATTCCATCTTCCTGCTGTTGTTTTATTCTTTTTTCCTTTTACTTTCAATTCTGCATTTTTCCATTTTATTTGTTCCCATCAAAGAAATATTAACACATGTCTTTTTGGGCTTTGTCAATACCAGGCCATTGTACTGGGTTTCAATTTGTTTAATTGTATTTATACTGCAAAATTTCATTTCCTTTTTATAGTGTACGATCAATTCTTACTGCATTGAACTATTACTCAAGACAATTGATGTTAAGAAAGAAAATTAGGATTAAGAATTTTGGTTTTACTAAGTAACCATTACACCCTTCCAAAAACAAAAGAAGAAGAATATATTTTATCATTATTGTCATTTCCATCATCGCCACCACATGATCATTCCATTTGTCATCCCTGCACAGCATAATATATTATTGAAAAGACTTGAATGAAATCTGTATGTTGATTCAATAAGTCAATGAATACTGCAAACAGAGAAATGTGGGAGACATCAATGGAAGGGCTCCAAAGCTTGGTTCGAAGAACAACTCCTTCATCTTTTACATACTTGTGCGAAAGGAATGGAAATCAATTGTCTGACAAGGTATTTATGAGAATGATCTCTGGAATAATTGATGGCTAAGTTCTTACGCATGCTCATATTCCTTTTTGTATGTAGATGGATGAGTTGGCCTGTTTTGCTCCTGGAATGTTGGCGTTAGGATCATCTGGTTACGGCCCTGGTAACTCTGAAAAGATGTTATCACTTGCAGAGGAGGTATCAATTATGGTTATATTCATGTATTGTTAGTCTTTTACTACTTTCTCCAGTCCTTTTCTTCTTCCTTGTAAAAATTGAAGGCTAACTAGGCATAAAAGGTATACAAATTAAAGTTTTTTGGATGTACCGACTGCGTTTTACTACTTTTGATCTGGTATTTCGATTGAAATCAGGATCTTGAAGAACCATGTTGGATCCTAGAAGTTACTAGTTGTTTTTTTGTCTTTCTACTCTCCAGTTGTTGCTTCTATTTAGTCACAATTCAATTAATATTTGTAAAAAAGCAAATCTTCATAGTTGATCAGCCATGTTCTGTCTTTTTTTGTCGTATTTCTCTTTGTAATTTTCAATGAATTAGCTTTGGACTAGACTGCTACATCTTTTCAATTTTTAGCTTTAACTTTAATCTTTTTGGCTTTCATGTAGCTCGCACGGACTTGTTACAATTTCTACCAGTCAACACCCACAAAATTGGCTGGAGAGAACTATTTCTTTCATTCAGGACAGGTTTGACACTCTTCTCTAGATCTTTGATCCTAGAGAATGGAAGTAATTGAAATTCCGTGTGCTAATGTTAAAATATTCGTAAAACTGAGTAGGACATGACTGTTGGTACTTCATGGAATATTTTGAGGCCTGAGACAATTGAGTCCCTCTTCTACCTTTGGCGTTTGACTGGCAACAAAACATACCAAGAATGGGGTTGGGATATTTTCCAAGCATTTGAAAAGAACTCTCGGATAGAGGCTGGATATGTTGGACTCAAGGATGTAAGTCATTTCAGTTTTGCATATGGTAATGGGCAAGTCAACTAAACACACACAAATGCATATTGATTGTAATTTGCTTTCATTAATTTGTTCATCGTTATGTTCGTCAAATGGTTGATGTGAAATAGGATTGTTCATGTCTTGGTAAAGGCATTTTTCAGTCTTAACATTGTCCTTTAAAACATAAGCCACCTGCTGAATCTCTAGGTAAAAATTATTACTAATGTGAAATAGGATTGGTCATCCATAAGTCTTTAACATTATGAAGTAGAATATAAGTCTTAACATGTGAAATAAGATTGATCATAAAATTGTTAATAATAATAATGATCATGTAAATGGAAACTAAAACCTAGATGATATGAAACTAATTGGTCTGTGTTAAGATACAATTTGTTCCATTTCTATATCACTTAATATATTAACAAATATCTTATATTAGATCACATTCTCCAATACTACCTATACGATAGGGAGTAGAAATCATCATTTTTATCAGAGCTGCACTTTAAGGTTCATCACATACTTAAAGTCTGCTGTTGAATCTCTAGGTAAAAGAAATGAGTCTAGATTCTACTAGTATTTCGGACTCCAGGTGTTAAAAATAATCCTAGGATCATGCCATCATTGGGCGATCTTCAACTCATACTAATGTATAAACTTTGTAACCGAGAGTGTTGGGCCACACTCACAGTAGCTGAAAACACAAGTGTGATTAGAATCTCACCTGTACAATCTTTCCCATGTGATTATATAATCTAATAGTCTTGATTACTGAACTCTTCTGTGCCCCATGATACTAGATTTTGATTACAAAAAATTATTTTCATCTATAATTTGGGCTATCAACATGGCATATCTTGTATTTTGATTTGGAACATCTTCTTTGTTAACCTTTTATTAGGAATTTACAGTCAGAATTGAGCATATATGTTATCTGATGACCTATCTAGCCTATTGTATTGGAGACTTTTACAGTAACATAGCTTAGTTGGGCTCTAATTGAAAATTTTGAACATTTTCTTGTTTGGCAAATTTGAGTTCCATGGTACTTCCTCAAACTTTTCTAGTAATATACTGTTTGGATGAGAATGATGATCATATTCGTGTATTTTATGTAATTTGATACAACAATAGCTGGAAGTCTTGTTGAGATGAAAGTTGTGTAAATACGACAATATCTGGTTGAAATTAGGAATAGGATTAATATAGTAAAATCCATCTTTGCTTAGGATAAAGGCTTTTAGTTGAATTCACTTAGTTTCAGCATTCATATCTCGATAAGATTTGAACTTGAAAAATACAGTAGCTTGCCATGAAGTTAGTAGCCATTAGTTTCGTGATTCCATTTCTCTGGACTCCATTATCGTACTTGGTCTCCAGAGAAGTCAGCCAGATATAAGAATATGCATAGTTGCTAAAGTATTCGTTGCTCATGGTATAAATTGTGCCAAAAGCTTCAGATTTCAACAATTAGGATGAATTTGAATTAGTAGCACTGACTACCTGCATTACAAGAAGAATTTGAGATCATGGATCAAAATGATCAAACGATTAAATATGTATGTGCTACCTATGAGACGATAAGAAATCTAATTGTAACTTATCAGTTTGATTTCACATTGTGACTTTTGATTTGGTTCTGCTTTTACAGCTGTCGACTTCAATTTGTTCGGATGTTGTCCATTAGAAATTTTAATACAACCAATTATTATTGATACATGGTGGTAGCATCATGTATGATTCAACATTTGTGATACTTAAATTTGTAAAGAAGCCATAGATGCAGATATGATCTATCTAAAAATGAGAAAGCATGTATTCTCACATGAATTCAATCTTAGCCACCAAGTTATTGGTATCTTGTACATGTTCTGCCATAAAGGGGTGGTTTTCTTTTCGTAGATGTGGTTGTAGTCGAAAGATTTGAATGGTTTTGTTTTGCAATGGCTTGTGAACTGGATCCTAAATTGAACTAACATTTTCGTGCCTGTGGACTCAGGTAAATACAGGTGCGAAAGACAACATGATGCAGAGTTTCTTCCTTGCTGAGACACTTAAATATCTATACCTCCTGTTTTCGCCGCCTTCTGTAATCCCCTTAGATGAATGGGTGTTTAACACAGAAGCTCATCCTTTGAGAATCATCACACGAAACGAGAACATTGAGAATGCCAAGCAGCAGAACGTACAGGTTCGGTTTGGTGGCAGGAAGGAGATCCATTCAGGACGCCATGGATCTATAGACCCTTAGGATTCAGCAGAGAATTCACAAGCAAGCAGAGGATTCATGTGAAGTCAAATATAGACACAACATAAGTTATGCAAGCTAGTGGTCCACTTGAGGATGGAAAAGCCATGCAAGCTTGTAGGTTGCATGAGGTTGAATTCCTAAGCTGTTGTTTTGATTCAAATCTAATAAGTTTTATGCAAAACTAATGTTAGTTTATAGTATAGTTTGATTGATATTCACTTGTAATTTCCACAACATAATGGTTTTGAAGATAGTTGTGTTAAATAAATTTCTCTAAACATTGCACATGACTTTCATGTTTTTCTTTATTTTATTTTTAAATAAAATCATAGTCAAAACGTAATCCTATTCTAAATGAGATTGTTATTTCTGTTTTGTGATTTTAGGTATTATAGCTATTATTGCTATTTTTTAGCTTTTTCTGTTTGTAACTCAGCTATTTAAATTAAGTGCTGATAATGAAGGAATATGTGCTTCTAATAAAATAACTTCTCTTTGTTATCTTCATTTTTCCTTTATTGCACTTGTTATTTCTTTATTCTGTTTCAGCTAACACAGCAAATAAAAAACCAATAGCTAGTATTAGAGCCTAATGGGCTTTCCAGTCTAAAAATTGAAGATCCAGTCCAAGATGCAGAAAAAATCGTACGACCCAAGAATTGAAGATTAGGGTTGGCTAGCCAAAATGGACAAGACCCGGAGAATCCAATCGAAGCCCAAGAAAAAGGCCTCTGAAACTAAAGAGAAAGGAAGGAGTACAAGTCTGGCAAATCGGACCAGGCCTCTGAGACTTTGAACGGCCCAAAAAAGAGTACAAGCCCAGGCAAAAACAGACCTAAATGCCACTGAGACTCCGGCCCAGAAAAAGAGAAAGAGGAGTACAATCCCAATAAGCCTTTGAGACTCTGGCAGCCTAAGATGATGATGATGAATGTGAGCAAGTCTTAACGGGCCTCAACAGGCTCGAGCCTGTTAGACTTGAGGGGAAGTGTTGAAAGAAGAAGAAGAGGAGGAGGAGGAGGAGGAGGAGGAGGCTAGTGCTGCAAGAATCCCACATCGAGAATTAGAGAAGAAGGAGGATAATTTATAAGTCAATGAGCCAACAAATTAAAATGCCAAATGATATTTTAGTGGATGGAAGCTCTTACTCTCGGCCCAACCCGCATGTGCAGCTGCAGCCTAACTCAATCTGATCCACCAATTTGGGCTGAGCACTCGCACTCCAGCCCGTTTGCATCTAGACCAAGGGCTCGTTTCATGCTCCAACAATGCCAAATGTATCGAATGTAAGCAACCTGGACATGAGGTTATTATCTGCAAAGATAATACTAAGAAGCATGAAGATGCTTATGTAGCTCTTCAAGATGAAGAAGATCACATGTTCGTTGCACAAACCATATGATGTTTAATAACACTCTATTCAAAGATTTTAGACCCTCAAAAGTCAAGAAGGTTAGAATTGGCAATGAAGGCTATCTGCCTACTAGCAAAGGGATTGGAACTGTTGCATTCATAACCAGTTTAGGTACAAAAACAATTTCTGATGTTCTTTATGTGCCTGAAATTGATCAAAATTTATTGAGTGAGTGTTAGTTAATTGTTAAAGAAAGGATTTAAAGTATCTTTTGACGATTTTCACTATCTCATTTTT
Source organism: Dalechampia spathulata (assembly GCA_948192965.1). Classification (NCBI taxonomy): domain Eukaryota; kingdom Viridiplantae; phylum Streptophyta; class Magnoliopsida; order Malpighiales; family Euphorbiaceae; genus Dalechampia; species Dalechampia spathulata. The sequence goes on along the minus strand of CANYBF011316560.1, from coordinate 11,602 downwards.
TATGCATTTAAAAGAGAAATTATGAGGGTTAAAATGAGAGGTAAAAGCTTCTCATATGATTCTACAGAAGTGCAAATAGCTTATCTCCACAAAGTCAGCAGTACAAAAGTTTAGCATAAGAGGCTTGGTCATTATCATCTTCAAAGAATGATAATGTTATAAAGAAATGAAATGTCAAGAGGATTGCCAGAGCTTAATGATCATTTACCATAGTGTAAAGTTTATCAATTCGGTAAACAAAATAGGTTTCCATTTTCAAAATCAACACGGAGAGCTTCTCAAAAGTTGCAATTAGTCCATACAGATATTGCAGAACCTCAAAGAACTCTGTCACTACAAGGTAGTATTTACTACATTCTTTTCATTGATGATTTTACAAGGATGTGCTGGATATTTTTCTTGAAGTTCAAATCAAAAGTGGCTAGTATATTTTGGAAGTTCAAGAAAATGGTGGAAAATCAAAGTGGTTCTAAGATTCAAGTGCTGAGATCTGATAATGGAAAAGAATTTACTTTAACTAAATTTGATTTATTTTGCAAAGAAGCCGACATTGAACATCAGCTCACTGTTCCATACACTCTAGAACAAAATAGAGTTAGTGAAAGGAGAAACAGATCAGTAATGGAGATGACCAGATGCATATTGCATGAAAAGGAGTTACCAAAGTTTCTTTGGGCGGAGGCAACAGTATTTGGTTGTGTGTGTTTTACTCATGTTCTACAGGTTAAGCATGATAAGCTTGATAAGAAAGCAATTCCAGGAATTTTTATAGGTTATAGTTCAGTCTCTAAAGCCTACAAAATATATCATCCTCAAACAAGACAACTGATAGTTAGTAGGGATATACACTTCAATGAAGATGAACAATGGGACTGAAAAAATCTACAAAAAAATGACAGTTCTTTTAAAGAACCAAAAAGTTCTATTGCTGAAAAGAAACAAGTAGAACTATGGCAAGATGAGTTAAAAGATGATCATTCAGTTAAAGGGACAAGGTCACTTTTAGATATTTATGCAAGAGGTCATGTAGCTGTTTATGAACCAAGTGGTCCTGGAGAAGCATTATAAGATTCAAAGTGGGAAAAAGCAAGGTAGGATGAGCTATTTATGATTGAAACAAATAATACATGGGAGCTGGTTGAAAGACCTGAAGGAAGAAAAATAATTGGAGTTAAATAGGTGTTTAGAACAAAGTTGAATGTTGATAGCTCAATCAATAAACATAAAGCCAAACTCGTTGTTAAAGGGTATGCTCAAATATATGGAGTTGATTATTCTGACACTTTTGCTCCTGTTGCAAGATTAGATACAATCAGATTGCTACTTGCATTATCAGCACAAATGGGATGGAAAGTATTTCAGCTAGATGTTACATCAGCCTTTTTAAACAGTATCTTGCAGGAGGAGATATATATTGACCAACCTGAAGGATTTGTGAAGCAAGGTAAAGAAGACAAAGTCAACTTGCTCAAAAAGGCTCTTTACAGCTTGAAGCAAGCACCAAGAGCTTGGTACAACAAGATAGATGCTCACTTGTTGAGTTTTGGTTTTGTCAAAAGTTTGTCCAAAGCCACCCTATATGTGAAACATAAAGATGATGATATTCTCATTATGTCTATTTATGTTGATGATCTTCTAGTGACAGGAAATAATATGCAGTTAATTGAAATATTCAAAAAGGAGATGATATAAGTTTTTGAAATGACAGATCTTGGTCTGATGACTTATTTTCTTGGAATGGAGATCGGCAAAAAGAAAATGAAGTATTCATTTGTCAAAAAAATATATATGCAAAGGAAATTCCAAAGAAATTTCATATGGAATGATGTAAGGCAATAAACATACCAATGAATCAAAAGGAGAAATTGGGTAAGGAAGATGGAGCTAACAAAGTTGAAGAAGGCCATTACAGAAGCTTGATCAAATATTTAATGTATCTCATAATAACAAGGCTTGATTTTTTTATTTGTTGTAAGTCTCTTATCTCGATTTATGCATTGTCTTAGTGAAATGCATTTATATGCAGCAAAAAGAATATTAAGGTATGTTAAATGTATTGTTGATTATGGAGTTAAGTTTGAAAGAAGTGAAAAATTCAAGTTGTATGGGTTCTCAGATAGTGATTGGGTTGGGTCTGTTGATGATTTGAAAAGCACCTTAGGATATTGTTTCAATCTAGGCTCAGGAGTTTTCTCATGGAGTTCAAAAAAGCAAGAGATTGTAACTCAATCTACTACAGAGGTTGAGTTTGTAGCAATAACACTAGCTGCAAATCAAGTTTTATGGCTGAAGAAGATTGTGGATGATTTACACATAGAGCAGAGAGAAAGTATTGAAATTTTTGTTGATAATCAAGCTACTATTGTAATTTCATGGAAAGACCAAACATTTCAACATCAAACTCTATTTCTTAAGAGAAGTAGAGCAAGATGGAGAACTAACGTTGGTTTATTACAAGTCTGAAGACCAGGTAGCAAACTTTACAAAGCCACTTCCTGTTTGCAAGTTTGAACTTCTAAGAGAGAAAATTGGAGTATGCAATTCTTAAAGCAAGGAGGAGTGTTAAATAAATTGCTCTAAGCATTGCACATGACTTTTATATTTTTCTTTATTTTATTTTTAAATAAAATCCTAGTCAAAACGTAGTCCTATTCTAAATAAGATTGTTATTTCTGCTTTGTGATTTTAGGGATTACAGTCACTATTGTTGTTTGTTAGCTTCTTCTGTTTGTAACTCAGCTATTTAAATCAAGTGCTGATAATGAAGGAATGTGTGCTTCCAGTAAAATAACTTCTCTCTGTTATCTTCATTTTTCCTCCATTGCACTTGTTATTTCTTTATTCTGTTTTAGCTAACACAACAAACAAAAAATCAATAAGTTGAACCAATGCATATGGTTCAGATACGTAATGCATTGATTTAATTTATTAACTTGGGTGTATTCCATCATCAAATCCATAGCTAGATTCTATCATCAACCATAACATGCTTTAAAAAATTATTTATGGATTGAGTTGGTACGAATGATTTTTGATGATGTATGAGATTATGTAGTGAGGTGTGATATTGCATCCACCATTCACCATAAATTTGGATATTTCAATTCAACTCTTTAGCTTTTATGAGCTGAGTGACAATGATATTGACACTTGAACGAACCACACTTACAATAGCCTAAACATTGATTACTTATCCCTCATTAAAAAAGCTAGCCAAGATTATCACAAACAAGCATGTCTGTTCACAGAGCCTGCATACAGATGACAAGTGAAGTCATAGCAGACCGTCTATTGGAGGGTGCAAACCTAAAGAAAATCCATACGCTAGCTTCACCGAATTAGCCTCTCTACAAGCATGATAAGTCTGACATTCTCAGTCATCCTTAATAAGCTGAATCAATGTCACATTTAGCTTAAATCAATCTAAAAAAGATGGCTGCCATGAAACACCAATCATGATTCCTACTGATACGAATTGAAAATTTACTTATAAATACAATGAACCAAATCTTTTCAACAGCCCTATTCCAAAAATAAACAATCTTTGATTTCCTTGGTTTCCAAATCCCTATCAACTTGGTTTGGTCTTCACTCTAATATGATATTTTATGTCATTTTATTTATAAATATATCAAAAAAAATCAAAATTAATTATATTGTAAGAATGAACATTACATTTTGATAAATTAATAGATAGAGTAGTTGAAGTCCAACATGATGGTAGGTCTATATGTTTCTGATGTGTGTGCATGTGTATATTATGCTAATACTATGCCTTGTAATTAAAATTACTCTCAAGCTTTTATATTAACATAATTAATTATTAAATTATAGAATTTTTGTTTAACTTAAATTCAAGAACAGGTCAATTCACATTGTGTATATATATATATATTTGGTATGAGGAAGTGAGAGGATAGGATTGAGAAGGAAGGCATGAAGAGGTGGAACAGCAAAAGGATGCCTGCGTTGGACATTCATGTTAACCATCAAGCCACTCAGTATAGTTACGCTCGCTACTCTTCCCTTCAGGTCTCCCCCACTCCTCCCTCTTCCTCCCCTTTCCCTTTCCTATGCTGCTTCCGGAAATATCTCTATCATACATGTTGAATAATATTTATTAGCATAAAATTCATATTAATTATATTTTCATTCTAACATCAATTAAATAATCTGATCATATCATTTAAAATAATTTAATATACAATATAATATTAGTGATATCAAAATATAATTTTTATTATATAATATAAATTAAAATAGAAAATAAATTAGTTAATTATTTTAAAATCATATAATTTTAGATAATATACTACAAGATCGTTATTAATATTCATAAACTATTTTTTAGTAAAATTTGATTTTTATATATTTATAAATAATATTTATTCATATATATTTATTGTAATTATTTAATTAATAAACATAAATTAAAATTTTAAAATAAAAATATTTATTTTTAAAAAACGAACTAAATCAGATATGAAAGGGTTAATATAAATTTGTACTGATATATTAGTGTTTATGATTCAGCGATCAGTGATAGCCAAGGTAATGCCAATGGTGGAGGAGACGCTGAAAGCTTTGTATAGCAAATCCTTCCCTGAGAAATTTGTGGTAGCAGACTTAGGCTGCTCTTCAGGGCCCAATGCCCTACTTGCCATCTCCATTATCATCAATGCAATATTAACTTTCTGTAAAGACAATGACCACTCTCCTCCAGAGCTCCAAGTGTTTCTAAATGATCTTCCCAGCAATGACTTCAATCATGTTTTCAGATCTCTACCTCAGTTTTACCAAACCCTCAACAAAGTTACTGGCAGTGATTCAGAGTTTTGTTTCATATCAGCCATGCCTGGTTCATTTTATGGGAGATTGTTTCCCTCTCGAAGCTTAAGTTTTGTCCACTCTTCTTCTAGCTTGCATTGGCTTTCTCAGGTGATTCTTTTCCTTTTGCCTTTTTCCAAATCCATCTGCAGATTATGCAATTAAGATAAGCGATGGTGAAACTGTATACAGGTTCCAGAAGGGATAGGGCATAATAAGGGTAACATATACATGTCAAAGACAAGCCCTAAAAGCGCATGCGAAGCATACTTGGAACAATTTCAAAGAGATTTTTCATTATTTCTAAGCTGTCGAGCTGAGGAATTACAACCAAAAGGTCAGATGGTTCTAACTTTTCTTGGAAGAAGCACCGCCGATCCCACTGCCAGCGACTCTATACAACTATGGAACTTATTGTCCAAGTCACTTGTTGAGATGTGTACACAAGTTGGTTATCTCTTTCTTTCTTCTGTTCGTTAGATTTTACTTTGAAAAACACTTATTTCTTTACATTTGAAGCTTTAGATCCATTATAGAGAGATGATAATCGATCAAATATGTGTTTCCAGGGACTAGTTGAGGAGGGTGGTATTGACACCTTTAATCTACCATGGTACACTCCATATTGTAAAGAAGTGAGCGACATAATTGAAAAGGAGGGCTGCTTTGAGATTACTTGGATGAGGAGCCTCAAAATGAACTGGGATCCGAGTGGAAATGATGAAAATCAGACTTATATTTTCGATGAAATTCAAAGTGGGAAAAATGTGGCTAATGGCGTGAGAGCGGCCTTAGAATCCATCCTAACCAATCATTTTGGAATGGACATAATAGATGAATTATTCTTAAGGTATGCTAAGCATGTCGGTGCCTACTTGTCCCTAGAAATGCCAAAACACTACTTCTTGGTTGTTTCCTTAACCAAGAAAATGTAATTATATGTTGTGTAAAATTGTCGTCGCTAATATAATATTTCTTATTATTATAATATTATATATTAATATATGTAAGTAATTAATATTTTTTTATTTTTTTATTTATTTTATCTGCATGCTTGTGTAATTGTGAGAAGTTGAACCAACGTTGAAACATGAAAGGTATGTATTAATCTCTTAACAAATTTTATTTAATCATTTTTACAAAAATAAAAATATTATTAATTGATAAATTTAAAACCAAATAATGATGCATAAAAACAATAAACCTTCCTTGAATTTCAATGTATATACATAAAATTATATATTATTTATATTTTTCCTTAAGTTTTAATATGTATACTTGATATTATATATTATTGAAATAAAATAAATTGCTTAAAATATGTTTCTTAAATATTGCAATTATTTTAGTTGGATAATTGTATGGATATTTTTGAAAATATTTGAGATTTGTTTAATATTTATATAATGATATCAATAGTTTAATTTAACTAACAAATTGATACTATAAATTAACCCAAGAATCACATATAACGTTGCATCGCATGGAGGAGACACGTGGGCAAACGCAAGACAGATCTTGTTGAGTGCCTTCCACGCAAATTCTGTGATCCATCCTACCCATCACAAGGGCCGCCGCACCTTCGGAGAACAATCTAATCCTTCCTTCCTGGAATATTCAGGTTTGAACATGTCAAAATTCAGTCTCAAATTCTTTCGCATTCTTTTTCTCTATAAATTAACTATTGTTTGGGTTTGATCTTCCATCTAACAAGGCGCCTCAAGACATCAATAATACCAACCTGATTCTGAGAATTGTTCACAGCACTCGCTCAGGTATTTCTTTAATCGATTTCCCTTCTTCTCTTTCAATTATAGTTTTGATTTTCGCCTTTTTATTTTTTGTTTTTTGAATTTGTTTGTTTGTTTGTTCACCATGTTTGCTGATTTCGATAAATTAAAATATTTCTCACTGTTATCTCAAGTATGTTCTGATATTGAAACTCATTTAGGGCTTGAAGATAAAGATTTAGCTGAGTTTATTATCCATTTGGGTCGTACCAGCATTTCTCTCCCTCAATTTGATTCCAAATTGAAGGAAAATGGTGCTCAATTCCCTGATTATTTGGTTCGTACTCTCTTCACCGATGTTCATTCCGTTCTTCCTCCTCTGGAACTGGAGTCTGGTGATGGAATCAGGAAGTTCAAAGCAGAAAAGGAGACTGGCTTGGGTGGAGGCAATGTTTCAAGTGTTATGCATAAAGGTTGTTTTGTTGAATTGGATGAATTTGGCGGGAAAGAGGGTTTGCTTCATCAATCTGGTTGTTTAGAGAAGATGAAAAGAGGAGATGAGGTTTATGTTAAGGTTGCTTCTGATTCACCAGGTCGAAAAGGACTGAGGCTTCCTACAGACGATATTGCTGTTGCTAATGACATTTCTGGAGAGGATATGGAATTTTTTAAGAAGGATAGAGGCAGCAATAAGACAATTGTTTCTGGATCTAAGACAGAGGAGAGAAACAATGATACTATAACAAGGATGGCAAAGAGGAATAGAATGAATTCTCCAGATAGGTATGATGTGAATCAGTTGATCTCTTCAGGTGTGTTGAGTGTTAACGAGTATCTGTTTGTAGATGAAAATGATGATGATGGTGAGCTTGAGGAAGAAACTGAGATAGAGTTGAATGATCGTAAACCAGCATTTTTATGTGGGAAATCGACGGTCAATAGTGATATTGATATGTCGCCTGTCAGGATTGTGAAGAATCCAGAAGGGTCCTTGAGTCGTGCAGCTGCACTTCAGTGTGCACTCACGAAGGAGCGAAGAGAAGTGCGTGAAGAGAAGATGAGGAAGATGGTTGATTGCATACCTAAGGATCTTAATCGATCTTGGGAAGACCCAATCCCTGAAATTGGAGCAAGGCGTCTGGCACTGGAGATTAGGAGTGTGGATTTAGTAGTTAATAGTATGCCAGAATGGAAAAAGGGTGTTCTTCACAAGTCAATTGCTTTTGGGCGAAAGGTGGAGTTGTCCATCCAAGAACAGAGGGAGTTGTTACCAATTTACAAGTTGAAGAAGGAATTAGTTCAAGCTGTGATTGATAATCCAGTGCTGGTGGTAATAGGTGAGACTGGCTCTGGGAAGAGTACCCAGATAACCCAGTATCTTGCAGAGGCTGGATACACGACCAGAGGGAAGATTGCATGCACACAGCCTCGGAGAGTAGCTGCAATTTCTGTGGCGAAAAGGGTAGCTGAAGAGGTAGGTTGTCGTTTGGGAGAAGAAGTTGGCTATGCTATTCGCTTTGAGGATTGTGGTGGACCAGATACTGTCATAAAGTACATGACAGAGGGTTTACTTGTTAGAGAAATATTGACAGACAATAATCTGTCTCAGTATTCTGTCATAATGCTTGATGAGGCCCATGAGAGGACAGTTTATACTGATGTGCTTTTTGGCCTGCTGAAGCAGCTTGTGAAAAGGAGATCTGATCTTCGTTTGATTGTCACATCTGCTACACTTGATGCTGAAAAGTTTTCTGGTTATTTTTTTGACTGCAACGTTTTCACTGTTCCTGGAAGGTCTTTTCCTGTGCAGATACTGTATTCTAAACAGCCAGAAAATGACTACCCTGATGCTGCTCTTATAACAGTCCTACAAATCCACTTGACAGAACCTGAAGGGGATATACTGCTCTTTCTGACAGGGCAAGAGGAAATAGATTATGCGTGCGAGTCGCTTGATATGAAGATGAAAGAACTAGGTAATGATGTTCCGGAGTTAATCGTCTTGCCAGTTTATGGTGCACTTCCTGGCGAAGTGCAATCAATAATATTTGAACCGGCTTCACCAGGGAAGAGAAAAGTGGTTGTGGCAACCAATATTGCCGAGACCTCATTGACCATCGATGGAATTTTTTATGTCATTGATCCTGGATTTGCGAAACAGAATCTTTATAACCCAAAGATAGGGGTTGATTCTCTGCTTATAACCCCTATTTCACAAGCATCAGCCAAGCAACGTGCAGGGCGTGCCGGGAGAACTGGTCCTGGAAAGTGTTATCGTCTCTACACTGAGAGTGCATTTCGCAACGAGATGCTTCCTGCTACAACTCCTGAAATTCAGAGGGTTGACCTTGCTTATCCTACACTCACCTTGATGGCCATGGGCATTAGAGATCTCAAATCTTTTGATTTTATGGATCCGCCTTCATCTCAAACCCTCATGTCAGCTATGGAACAACTCTATGTTCTGGGAGCTTTAGATGAGGATGGGCATATAACAAATACAGGGAGGCTAATGGCTGAATTTCCTCTTGATCCACCATTATCTAAAATGTTGTTAGCTAGTATAAACCTTGGTTGTAGTGATGAGATTTTGACAGTTATTGCCTTGGTTCAAACTGGAAACATCTTCTACCGGCCTAAGAAAAACCAAGCTCATGCAGATCAGAAGAGGGCTAACTTCCTGCATTCTGAAGGAGATCATCTTATGTTACTTTCCGTGTATGAGGCTTGGAAAAGAAAAGGTTTCTCTAGGCCTTGGTGTTCTGAGAATTTTGTTCAGTACCAATCTCTGAAGAGGGCACAAGATGTCAGGAAACAGCTTCTAACCATCATGGATAAGTACAAGTTAAATGTTGTCAGCTCTGGAAAGAATTCTACTAAGATAAGGAAAGCTATTGCAGCTGGATTCTTTTTCCACACAGCTAGAAAGGATCCTCAGGGTGGTTATCGGACTCTAGTTAATGACCAAACTGTTAATATTCACCCGAGCAGCGCACTTTTCCAGGTACAACCAGAATGGGTTGTCTACCATGAGGTGGTAATGACAAGGAAGGAATACATGCGTCAGATAACTACCATACACCCTACATGGCTTGCTGAATTGGCACCGAGATTATTTAAAACAGCAGACCCCATGAAGAAGAGCAAGCGCAAATGCCAAGAAAGAATTCAGCCACTTTATGACAGGTATAACGAACCTAACTCATGGCGTCTCAGCAAACGACGATCATAATTCATGCTTCAACGATTTTAAAGATTAATGTGATTGTTGTTCTTTTTCTTGTTATTCTAGTTCAAACGGTAATTCATATAAAGAAAGACATGTTTGTCCCTTTGGAATCATGGCATAGATAATGACTTGGTTTGCGTTTTCTGTTACTTGGATTGTATCCATTTTCTGCCATAGTAGTTCTGTAATTATTGTCTTTCTGAAATGGTAATAGATTGTAGAAGTCTATAATCGAAAATGGAATGACAGAAGTTGGTGTTATTTGTGTACAAGGGGTGGTGAGAGTTATGAGGATGAGTTTAATGATTGGAATATGGAAATTACTGGTTTTGTAAGGATAATATTAATGATATTTTTACTTGATTTTAACATACAATCTATGAATGCTATTCTTCAACCATGAAGGTTGAAATATCATTCCTCATAATATTTTAAGTAGTTGACTTCATCAACATATTATTTTCCTTCATATACTTTGATTATTATATGATAAAAGTTAATAATTGCAAAGATTAAATAGCGGCGGGTGAGGTGGATGAGGAGATACGGTGCCGTTCGAAGGATGACGGAAAATATAACATGAAATATTTGTATGTATATGGTTGCCACCTATACAAAACGTCATCCTTTTCAACAGACAAGGTGCCGTTTGCTTGGGTCATTTATAATCTGATAATTAAAATGTATAATAATAATAATAATGGGGAAAGAGAGAGAGAGAGGGAAGGTTGCGTGGGAGTTGGCGAGTGAAGTTGGTTGGTTACGTATTTTTGTAATTTTGTTACGTATCATACTTTGATTGGATTGGATGTCAACTTTGCTGCCGTCGCACATGCATGCATGACTATGCTTTTCTTTTTTTCCAAATTATATATTTAAAATATGTTCAATTAGTTTTTCTGATATCACTTTTAAACTACAATTTTACTAAAATGCCCTCACGATCATGAAATCTTAAAATTCCTCCAAAGAAATTTGTACTCTTTTCTAAGAATATGCAACTATTCATCTATTGTTTGGAAGGGAATGGGTCTAAAACGCAACAGTTTCTGTTTTGAGATGTTCATATTCGAGGGATTTGTCCATTGCAATCTAATATCGTATTAGGCTCATTTTCATTACTCCATTCAATTCCAATAAAAGAAAACAAACAAAATCAAGTGATGGGGACAATTATATCTAAAAGAAAGAAAAGGCGCTTTGCATTCTGGTGGTAAGGATGATGCATGATGGCAAGAGAAGAGAGGAGAAGTGAAGTGAAGTTGGGACAAAAAAGCATATCCAGACAAGAAGAGATAATAATTGCAGAATGTACATTAATGGCAGAAAAAGGAAAACCGGAAAATGACCATTTAACCAAACACCTAACTCTCTCCTTTATAAAATGCGAATGCCCTCTTCATCCTTTCTCCATTTCTCTCTCTCTTTCTCTCCATTTCGCCTTCATTCTAAACACACAGAACAGAAGACAAGAGAAGAGAAGACATGTGTTTGGTGTTTTTGTGTGAGGAAAAAGAGACGGAATTGGGAAGGCAACAAGCTGCTGGATCATGTCCTTACTGCGGGGGGAAAGTGGAAGCTTTGGATGTTGAAATCAAATGGAGTTTCTGCTTTCTACCCATTTGCCATAAGATCAAGAGAAAGTTCTTCTGCTCTTTGTGTTCACGTCGTTTGGAATTGTGTATCTGAAAATCTTCTCTGTAATTTTAATTCTCTTTCTTCCCCATCTCTTCATTTCCAAACCATGGAAGCTGGAATTTGATATTCCATTTCTACTTTTCCATTGATGCTGTCAAAATCCACTGCCCAGCTTTCA
>CANYBF011316387.1:0-22042 GCA_948192965.1 Dalechampia spathulata | reverse complement strand
AATACTAATGTGATTGGTTATAAGAATGTGATTAAATTATAAATTTTGGATATAAAATGATCAGTATTAAGATTATGGTAGTTTAGTAAATTGATAAGAAAGTATTAACTGGTAAGCAGAATACTAGAATGTTATTTAATTAAGAATAAGATAAGGACATAATTAAATATGTTGTTACTCGTTGGTTTGAACAACAGGAATATTATTATGATAAAAGATTATATAAGAAATATATTATTATGAACAAAGTTTTATCATTATGATATTTAGTGAATAGTAATGCAATAGTAAAGGATAATATATTCTATGAAGCAGTAAATAAATTGGGTGTTATTAAAATAAATTATATAAGTAGAGGTTATCAAAATAAATGATAATATGGTTTTATTATTTGATGAGTAAATACAGTAAATGGAGTGAATTGTTATAAATGATTTATGATTTTTGAACAGTGGTATATGATTTACAAATGTGAAGTAATGAATGATTGATGTGGAATATTAATTATTAATTAAAGATGAACATTATGACTAGGTAATTCTATGGATAATCTTCACATATCAACAAAGGAATTAAATAAAGGGAAGGACATCCCAGGTTTGTGCTAGTTTAAATGAAAGTCCTAGATCATTTAATGGTCAAAGGGGTGATGGTATGGTAATGCAATAGCATTATACAATTAATTATGATATGTTACTAATTATTCATTAATCATGTCAGATATATAAAGCATTAAGCATGAACATGACACAACATGACATAGAGAAATAAGGAAGGAGGAAAATCAATAAATATAAGAAAAATGTTAAATGAGATATACTAGGAATATGATATATTTCCTACAGGAATTAAATGAAAAGGAAAATGATATGGAAAGCAATAAAATAAAAGAGAAAGAAAATGAATGAGAAATGGGTTCCAGTTTGTTGAACCATAAGTTAAGTTATGATATGAAAGACCGAGTACATGTGCATATAAATGAAATGACCAAATGTTTAAAGGACAGATATGAGGGAGAATGCATGACATAAATGTATTCTCATAAAAATACATTGTTCATGAATAGATGATGATGATGTAATAAATGGTATATAATTATATATCTATAAGCATATCTTGTTAATGTTTACAGAAAAATATATATACAATGATATTCATGTTTACTGTTGAATTAATATATTAATGATAATATTTGATTTGACGGTGATGATATATACATGATGATAACATGTTATGTTATTATGATAATGCTGATATTAAATGATGATATGAAATGTCATAATGATAATAACAATTAAATAATGATTAAATGACTAATCAAGATATTTGATGATATAATGTACCAAGGTGAGATTAATTTGAATATGACTTGGGTGATATAGTAAATATGCATGAGATATTAATAAATGTGGTAAAAATCATGAATAGTGTCAAAGATGATTATTAATGATAATAGCAAATAATTAATGACAATATGATATTATTTTTGAAATATTCCATGATGTTTTGGTAATTTATTGATATGATGATTATTTTTATATGTAAAAATAAATAAAATATAGTGGTATTTGATTATTATGATATTTGAAATTTACGCTATACTAGCATCACTGAGTTTTATACTCAGCATTTGTCAATTGATAAATGTAGGAACAAGCAAAGTCGGGGAGTAAGAATATTAGTGGTAGCAATTGGACATTTCAATTAAGCTTTTTGGTAAATGGTTTGGTTTGATTTTCATCAAACTTTTATTCCACAATAATCGTGCAACTTCTACATAAAGTACTTGGCAAGTAATTAAAATTATGACTAATGGTATTTGACAATATTATTAATTATGTTGGTAATGATTTATGATGATTCCTATATATGTAAAACAATGATGTGTGTATGTTAATAACTTAAGTATGATGATGCTTGAAATTATGATAGTATGATAATAGATCGAATATAATTGAGGAATCATATGCATGGTTTAATAAAAAAAAATGTCCACACTTAATCATAAATGTATGGAATCTTTTGTAGGATAATTATTGATTTTCTTAATAAAGAATTAATAATCATACTATAGGAGTATGTTACGCAATTTAAAGACGTGACATCTCTCAGTTCTCTCTTGGATAGTTTGGATAGGTGGTTTAATGTTATTGATTCTGGTCTTGATAATTTTAATCAAATACTTCTATGATAATCTTAAAAATCCCATGATTTCCACTCTATCAATACTACTCTTCATTAGCTTCATGATCTTTTTATCAACATTTTCCTCCTTTATCAAACTTTTAGTCTCACTATCATTTATGCCATGTATATTCCTTTGATTTTTGGTACTTGTTACTTTATGTTACTAAAAAGGGAGATACCATCTATGTTTTAGTTTTATATGGATTATCATGCCTTTATTATCACACCTAGCCCATACCCAGGAGGACATGCTCCCGTAGTACAGACAACGGCCCCTAGAAGAAGACCAGTGCCTGCACCACAAGGGATGCATCATACAGATGTCGTATGGGGACACAATGCTAAGCGTAATGGTGGTCGTGCGACGGAACAACGTGATGCGCAAACATCTTCCCATGATAAACTCATCATACACACAAGTTATATACAATAACAGGCTATATAGTATTTCATAATTATAAGACCTGTTATACAATATGTAAGTGCGTACATAAAACCACCAAAAGCTATACAGGAATTACATGACTACTGCCACCCTAGCTACACAACAAAAAGAGCCAGAGTACGCCTCAGAAGTCCCGTACCAAGTCGAGATCGATCCGTCTCAGCTGACGACCTCTAATCCTTCTCTGAACGCTCTCCCGTGGGCTCTGAACCTACGTTCATCAAATGACAAACGCTGAGATAAACTCCGTGGTGCTAGAAACACATTCAATTAAACATGAAACATATAGCAATTCATCATAAACATCATGATAGCGCATTCCAATCCTATCATCTGATGCAATGCAAATGCCAATGTTCCTATCGTTCTCCCTCATCATTCTTTCCCTCATTCACTCTTGTTTTCCTGTAATTGTGCACCTTCCTTTCGCACACGCTGGATCCCAATAGGTACCGGTACTCATCTCTCGTAAGAGGCCATTTAACTGTTGAGTGCTCTGCACTCGGTACTCATCTCCCATCTCAGGAGGATATATATATAATGATTCCCGAAGGAACCCCATTCATTGTTGATCCAGTGTGCCCAAAGCTGAGCTCTGCCCTCATTTCTCCTTTTCTTTTCTCTCTTTCTTTCCTCATCAATCATCTCCATGCATGTCAGCATGTCATTAACATTAATTCATCATAATCATGAAAGCTAGGGCAGTTCATCACATTAACAAGCAAGGAAAACATCAATCCAAGCATTACAATCATCACCATGCACATAGCACGTCTCAACCAATTAAACACAAGGTAAACATACGGGCCTAGACTTAGTTTCAGTCTTACAGCAATAGAAACAAGCCAAAAGTGGCTTAAAATACAAAACTAGCGCAAACCACAATCATCTAGCACAAACCTGTAATTCAAGCTACTTCTAGCAATAGCCGGTGATCTTGTCTCTAATCGAGTCTAGCTTCTATACCGCGATCTCAGACGCTAGGGACGTTTAGAATTGCTAAAGGGAATATTTGGTAGGGTTTAGGGTGTTTAGCTGAAGAAATAAGGAAAGAATCTTAAAGAAAACTATAGGTTTCTATCCTTAAAAGTCAAATTAAACGTCGCGTACGGCCGTACGGATATTGGTACGCCCGTACCGACCCTAAACTCCTGACAAACCCATTTTCCTGCGAGTAACGGTACGCCCGTACCCCATTTGGTACACCCGTACGTACTCGATGTTACTGACCAACTAAAATTCCTATGAGCTCACGTCCAGCCGTACCACTCTTTGGTACGCCCGTACGCCCTCCAGGACCTAAAATCCCTGAAATCCCATGTCTTGTACATCCGTATGTGCAATCCATACGCCTGTACCACCCCCTAAACTCCCATATCATGCCTTTTGGCACTCCTAAACTCACCCGTATTGTCCCAAACGTCCTTGGTAGCCCTAAACACACTTCTAAAGCATAACGAATCACATATACACACCGTCCCTCATTCAACCAAGAAGATACGCTCCTCAATAAGGCGACGACACCCAATTCAAGCTATTACATACGTATAGCATCATATATACATATACAGTCAAGCACACAACATTCATAGCCACACATATACGCACAAGCATAAAACCATTATCATACATCCAACCACAACACATATCCATCAAGCAATCCTACCATTCATCTATGCATACACACATATAAATGCATAACTCCTAGGGTCTCTAATGCGGGTGTAACATTTATGTTTATGTTTATGTTTTATGCTTATGTTTTAGTTAATGTTTCAGTTGCTTGAACTTAGTTATGTTAGTTATGTTTTAATTTATGAATTTAATAAGAGAGTTTATCAATATCAAAAAGAGGAAGATTGTTAGACCATATATGGTCTAAGTCAATTTTGATGTTTATATAATATAACTTAAAATCCTTATCATTTTTTTAATTTAAGTTGGTTTATGTTATTTTGGTTCAATTTTAGGTAAAACATGATGGTACAATCATACCATATTTGATACCCATGTACCAAACATATTTGAAATGTTGAGATTTTACAGAATAAGATGGTACAATTGTACCACCCCTTGTATGATCTTACATTACTCTACGTGCCTTTAGGTTACACCCTCTTGTATGGATGTACATGACTTATAAACTACTTTTTTTATTGTCTCTTAGATATCTGTTTAATAGATAAAAATGCTTTAGTAATAACCAAGTAAACAATGACTTTCTAAGCTCATTAATTTTTTTCTCTCTCATATTTACAAAATATCTTAGCTCTCTTCTTGTATTCAATTGTAATTTTTAGGATTGTGGTGAAAGCTCACTTATTTGGTTGATCTATTTTAAATTAAGAATTTCTATTATGAGAGTGACTCTATTTTAAAGGTTTGAATTTAATCCTTAAAAATATTAGGGTTAAATTCTTAGTTTGAATAATTTATGATTATAATCTTATCGAAATATTAGTGGAATCTTAAGAATTTACTCAACTAAATGGATGTAGCAAAGAGGTTGGTAAACTACTATAAATTGTTCAAGTGAAACTATAATTATACAAAATAACCAACCAAGTTTTAAACTCAAATCATAAATAGACATATTATTTAAATTATAATAATTTAAAATTTTAAAAATAAAACTCAATAAATTGGAAGTAAGTAACAAGTTGCTTGTCTTATGTAAACCTTTAGACATAGTTTTTCCTTTTTGTTTTTCTTATCTTTGGAATCTTTACTTTCATTTACAGTTGAAATTTAAAATATAACTCATATTAAATTCTCCTGTTATTCATTTTACTTCACTTTCCATTAAACACCGAAACATTTATATTACATCTTAATTTTCTACTTAAATATTGATAAAGTTTTCTCTTTATTTTTAGGATCTCAAAAAGTACTAGTCATTTTCCTTATAAAACCTAAAATAAAAGGATGTACTTTCATAATTCATTCATTTCACATATTTCCAACTTTCAAACTTCATTATTTCTCAATTATAGATAAAAATCTTCAATCTTTCAACTTAAAAATATTTAAATAATTTAATAGACATATACTTGATTAATTCTAATTAAACTCATCAATAATCACTTAAAAAATATTATTATTTTTTTCATTCATCACATTAATCCTTATTTTATCATAAATATAACATAAACATGATAAATCTAAATCTTTTACATAATTTATACTAAAATTTGTTTATTAAGAATATGAGTTTACATCTTATTAATGATTTATGATACATTATGTTCACTAATTATTAACTCATGCTTTTCTTCTATTTGAATTGTTAAAATCTTATTTGCATATACATGCTTATTAATTCAATATAAGGTCCATCATATCATAACTCATTCTATCATTTTGAATTCTTACATAATACATAAGCTAACCAAAGAAAATTAAGAGAAACATATTAGAGTCAAAAGGTTTTAAGTTAGACAAAACTAAGATGAAATATATGCAATCCAATTTTGATTGTGATCAAATTAAAAATATAGGTTTCTTTAAATAAGGTAGAAATACCTTAAAAATATATATTTTAAATATCATATGCTTATTGTTCACCAAAATAAAGAGAACAAGAAGGATATTAGACATAAAATCCAAGTAGGTAGGTTGAAATAAAAGAACATCTTATGTCTATTATGTAATAATAAAATTCTAACCAAGTATACCTTTATAATGAGTATTATTGAAGCATACCAATGTCATAATTGATAAAATAATAGATGTTGTTAATTGATAATAAATTTAGCTCATCTTATCATTTAAATTTTGAAATGATTATTTTGTCGCTAATAACCATAAGTTAATGATGGAATTATTTTTGTTACTATTTTTAATTGTTAAATGTAACTTTTCCTATAATGATAGAGAAGGGAAGGTGACTAGAGTTTAATTAAAGAGATAAAAGGAATTTTTTTTTGTTCTTTTACATCTTTCATTGAACTACTATACATTCTTATTGACAAGAAGAACTTTAGAGTATTTAAGTAAAAAATTATTGCACATGAGAAGCTCTAAATACAAAAAAAAGATTATGAATTAACTAATTTAGGTATAATTCTTATTAAATAAAAGATGGAGTTTCAAAAAAATTAAAAATATCATTTAAGCTACTTTATATTCTTATGATAATTATATTTATTTCTCATCATATATGAAAATTTAATGTGTATTATTATTTGAAAGATTCAAGTTATTAAGAAAAAGACCATATTAGTTGAGAGTTGCTTATTTTCATTTAAGATTTTTAAGGTTGTTTAGAGTTTAGTCATTATTAAACTTTGTTAAATGAATTAAATTAACAATTTCACTTTTTCCATTGGTTATTGATTGAAAATAATGGATTATAGTTATTTATTTAAATTTAGTTGAAGCTCGAGTTAATCATAATAAAATTTTATTATTATGATATATTTAATATCATTATAAATATATATAATTTTATACTTTGGGTATAATTACCTTTCAAGCATTATTTGTGTAAATTTGATGGCATTATTGAGCATTAAGAAGGCTTATTTAGTTACAAAAGGTCATTCTCAGTTAAAGGGCTTTGATTATTAAGGAACTTTAGCTTGGTTGCAAAGCAACATAACTATGGGATTTTCTTAACTCTTACTACCATTAATTATTATTATTTAAATAATTGGATGTTAATAATGCCCTTTTTAATGGTGGTTCATTGAAGAAATTTATATAGAAATTATGATCTTAAGAGGAAGCATTTTTCTTCATTTAGTACTTGACTAGTATATAAGCTTAAAAAGGTTTTTTATGGCCTTAAGGAGGGTTCTTAATAGTGGAATGCTAAGTTGATAAGTTGTTTATTTTCTCATTGTTTTATTTTATAACAATATGATCATTTCTTATTTATTAAGTGGAATATCAATGGTTTGTTATTATTATTACAAATTCTAGCCTTTTATTGTTGATCAATTAAAGAATATTTGTCACATTTGCATTCATAACATCCTTACGTGTTTGCATTTTATGCATAGCTTAGAATGATTGAATAAGTGATGCATGAAATGCATGATTGAGTTGTGATTGGTAAATGTCATGCTATGTTATAAATGCTTATGGATAAGAAATGATTAAAGGAAATTCCATTAGATATGGAAAATTGAAAGGATAGTCATGAAATGAAGTGGAAACGTACCTAGGATGTCTCGTTAATATGTTTTGGTAAATGCTTTAAAGGTACTTAAAAGTGCAATTTATAAGTGAAAATGATGTTTATTCATAATATAATTATTACATGATGAGAAAGTATATGTTAGACTATATATTAGAAAGTATAAATGAAGTTAGAATGAAAAATAAGTTAAGTTGAACTTAACGGTATTTTGGTAATTTCACTTATAAAGAGGAGCTATTTTTGGAAAATAAAATTATGTATGTTGGATATGTGATATATGTTATGTATGTACGAGATTTATGATATAATAATTTTAAAAAAATATTAAAGAAAATAAAAAAGAAATAAAATTAAGGAAGGAACCAATAGGATGGTGACAAGTGTCACCATCCTATTGGACCCTTCCTTGACTTGTAAATAAATAAAAAAATATAATAATAATAAAAAGAAAATAGGTTCTGTAGAAGGGAAAAATGTGATACCATAACCCTTTTCCTTTCTTCCATTGCAAACTCCTTCTTCTTTTCAATTAAAATTTTATACAATCTTAAGGTAAAAAAACAAACTTATGAATTTTATGTTTTTAATATTGTTTTTACCTTACTCTTCTTGTGTATATTCTTATTTATTATTGTTGGTGATTGGAATTTGAGTTTTTATTGCTAGAAAAATTCTGTTGGAAATTGAAGATGAAGTTTATGTATGGATTTTGCTTAAATTGAGGAAGGAAAGATGGAAAGCATACTTAATTTAATATGTTTGATATATTTTGATGAAGTTTTGTTTATGGAATGTATGTGTATGTAAACCCTAGGTGAATTGCATGAAAATGACTCTTGAGATGTTGTATGAGATGTGTATGTATGCTAGAAGTGATAAATTGTGAAGAAGAATAAGAAAAATGCATGAAAAGTGAAGAGGAAGTAAGATAGTGCATGGGCTAAAGTTGCTGCCTAAATTTTCACCTCCTAGGAAATGACCTCTATAATTTGGTTTTAATGCATAACTTATTAAATTATATATAAATATGATGAATTATGATGATATAATGATAAGAACAAAGTTTTTATGCAATTGGAATAAGTTTACAAGTTATATGCATAAATGAGTGCAATAAGAGCAGCATGTGTGTATGGTTGTGTAATGTTGCCTTAAGTTGAATTTAAATGCATATTGGCTGGTAATTTTGACTTAAAAGTGTGTATAACATGTTTAAGTATGTGTTTATTTAGTTGGGTAAGATTTTGAAGTAATTTGGATGCTTAAACGAAGAGGTATGCATGATATATGCAAGCGCTTGCTAGAAACAGACTTTAACGGTAAAGTTAGAGGTTTACAATAATTGCATTTTTACTACGTTAATGTTATCAAAAAATTTTATCTAATATACCATTGTAAAGCTCTTTGAATCTAGTTTCCAATGGTACCAAGCTCTTAAATCTCTAAATTCATTTGCTAGGTCAAAAAAATCATGTCATTTTGGTAATTCAAATATGCTCATTTTGGGTGACTTTTAGGAAGGATTTAGAGGCATTCGATCATTTAATGTTTGGAGGCCTTAATGATTGAATTTTTGAGCATAAAATATATCTTTGGACAGCTCTTTGAGTCTAGTTTCTAATGGTTTAAGAATATTCAATTTGAAGGTCATTTACATAGTCAAAATGCTTGCATAAAGAGAACTAATTTATAAGGCAGCATATGAATGAACTTGAAAGACATGCTTGTTTTAACATCAAGTAATTCCTTATGCAATTTTATTTTGAATGCTTAAATGAATGGTTATGTACATACAATTACAAATCCAATATAGGTAAAAATGACCAAATGAATAGTAATTCATGAACAGTATCCTTGACCAAATGAATAGTAACTTACATAATATAGTTTGATTATTTAAGGAAAGGATGTTCAAGGTATTTAAACTTAATATTATGCTTAATTAAACATTATAAGTTATTAGTATACTTAATGATATACACTTAAAAAGTAGAAAATAAAATTAATACCACTTATATATTTGTGTTATACTAAGACTTCATAAAACACATTTATTATTAATACATATTTGTGACTTGTGTAAACATTTATCCTTTGATTGTGAAATATGGAATGCTATGGAATGGAATGGTACTTGAATGATTATGGATTCTTAAATGAAAATAAGTTAAGTACAATATATGAATAACTTTACTAAATGAATGTAAAACGAAAATGTTATAGGTTCAACTCACGAAGTGCATACTTTCCCTTCAGGTATTGATAAGGGCAAAGCGATAACAGGTTTATGCTATTCATCTTATGACCCTGCATAGGGTCTTAAAATGATGATTTCTCACTTAATTACTTATGATAGCAACATAGTGAGATTATATTGTAAATGGTATTATATGGTCATCATTGCTTATGGTCATTAAAGCAAGAGTTATGCATCATGTCATGAATCATCCATACATACAATTATATCGATTTCCTTGATATACAGACCAATATTCATTGATAACGTACTAGGTCATACAATTATTATCGATTTCCTTTATGGAATCATACAATATAGGTTATTATCATGGAACCATAGAGAAATATTATGTTCCTATGGAAATCAAAGAATAATATAGTACCGGTACATAGAGAAATGGACCTAGTACAAGATTGTACACAATCATACAGAAAAGAAAAGAAATGTTACAAGAAAATCAAAGGGAGAATGCAAAGCATGAATGCATTCTCACAAACATAGATTATCATTTATATATGTTGCAAATACGAAAGTTATTGAGGACGTATATATATATGAATGTTAAATGGGATATGATATATAAATGTAATGAATCTGATTTGCAAATAGTTAAGATATGCAAGTACTCAATGAATAGTAACTTATGAATAGTACTCATTGAATAGTAATTTATGAATAGTACTTAATGAATAGTAATTTATGAATAGTACTTGATGAATAGTAATTTATGAATACTACCGTATGCCTTATACATTGATTATAATAGCTAATGAGTGATGTAAAATGGCACTATATGATACAGTTGTATGACTTATTATTGATTACTATGATTTAACTTCAAAATGTTATTTCTGATATATATACTCATGTCATTTACTTATTTTATAGCACCATTGAGTTTTATACTCAATGTTTGTCATTTGATGAACGCAGAACCAGGACCTTCAGGCGAGAATTTAGGCTAAACGATCTTCAGTCAAGGGAGATTGCGATTTCAAGGAATCTCATTCTCAAGCAGTTTGGACCAATGTAACATACTCCGTAGTGTCTATATATATACGACTTATTATATTAACCTTAGCGGCAGTTATACTTATATTATGAACTTATGATGTGTGTAATATCGATATTACCTTATCATGTGAAATTTAAATATACATATCACATAATGAATGATAGTGTGATAAATTGAAAACATATGTTGAAATAAAATGGATGCATATTATTGTGTATTGATATTACCTTTGTATAATAATATGTGATAATATATTTATGTATAACTACTGTAGTAATTTATTGTAGTAACCGTAAAAAAAAAGATCTTTTGTAAAACAATTAATGATTTACTTGTTTAGGGAATTATTAACTATTTTACGATAGCGTGTTACGCCGGGTTGGGGTGTGACAATAACCCCCATACACCCTCACACACACTATAAAACCCATTAATACATACTAATTTGTATAAAAATACATATATAATACGGTTTTTCCTTCCTTTAAATCTTAAAATATGTATAATAATACTCCCATTAACCATCCATACATATTTTATATTCCAAAATACCTTCTTCAACTTATTTATTAATTAATAACATCCTCCATCTTTTTTCACTAACTAATAAACTACCATTTTTACTTTTCTCTCTCCATCCATTAACACCAATACCCATACCACCTTTTACAACTTCAAATACACCTAATATAATAATCTTCCACTAACACATCCTCCCATACTAATTAAAATATATTTTCCTTACTTTCCACTTATTCAAAAATATATTTTTATATTTCATCTTACATACACATTATTTAATCAATATCTTATTTCCATATATCCTTTTAATAACAATACATTAAACTATATAATATTCATTCTATCATATGTCAAATTAATACTTTAATATTATTTTTATATACTTATATTAATACTCATACATTATACTTATACACTCCATTATACACTAAACCATATTTATCTCTATACATATATATATATATATACATGTACACATTACATACGTATAATTTATTTATACCATCTTTAATCATACATAATTATTAAATTAAGCATACTCCAAAAACAAATATAATTCATCTTATTTCCTTAAATGTATGCATTTTCATGCATACATACATTATTGCACACTAATATAGGTACATGTAATTGATCATCTTAATTAAACATGCTTAAATTTATTATGCGTACTCGACTTAATCTATTATCAACTTATCATCATTCCTTGATCTCACTAATCATTTCTTATTGTTATCATAATATTTATGAACTATCACTTTAAAACACACATTTTTTCAAAATTCAATGTCATCATCTAATTTTTATCGTATAGAAAAAAAATTTCATCACTTGAATCATTAATATTATACATATTAAAATTGAGGATGTGACATTAAATCACTTCAAAACTAACTAATAAATTAATAGATCAAGCCAAAGTACCGAACCTAATTAATGAGAAGTTCTTAGCCGTTTATGATCCATTTTAGTGATTTTATTGTTTGTGTGGTTTAATAACATGTATATTATAAGTTATTATAAATAAAAGATTATCGTTTAAATCCTAAGAAATGTCGATATCTAATTTGAAATTCCATTAAATTTGTCATATTTCTGTATTAATAAGTACCTTTTTGATTATTATTTATTTTCTAATTAAAATTAATATTTGAAAACAGTTTAGAAAAGAAATAGATAAATACATTTAAAAAAGCAATTTATAAAAATTAATTTTTAAAAAAATTAAAATAATATCAAAAGGCACCCTACCCTAACTTGGACAGCAAAAGCCTTAATCGCATAAATTTTATTTGTTTATATTAAAAGAAACAGAGAGGATTCCACCGTTATTTTGTTGATTCCCATCTCTTTCCATACATTTTCCACTTCCAGGTCCTAGTAGTTTGTTGTTCTCCATCGAAATATCAATGGTGATATCTTTATTTAATCTGGAATTTCAAATGTTGGATTGAACTTGATTTTCTCAGGTAATCCTCTTTTTTGTTTTCATTGTAATGTTTATTTTTGAAGCATTTTGTTGATATATGTATAATGATGTTATTTTATTTGTTTTTGGAATCGTCTTCTTCTTTTTTTTTTTTTAAATTCAATACGCTGGAGTAGTTGTGTTTATGGTATTAGAAGTAATTCGCTGTTATATTTGCTATTAATTCGCCCGTACTTAAATTTACTTATTTATACAAAATCCATTGCGAAGTGCGAAACCCTAATTTGTGAGAATTTTTGTTTCAAAAATTTGACTTCGGGGCTTCTTTTGTTATTATCATCATCATTATTATTATTATTCTGTCTTTGGCTTATATATTACTAGTGCAGTTGTATACAATTGATAGCGAAGATTATGATTGTGGATAAGGATGGTGTTCCATTTAAAGTCGGTGAACTTGCGGAGACAAGATCTTTCATCTCTGGGTTTCGTGGTGCGTGGTTTCGTTGCAAGGTATATTTCTAGAAATCCATTACAAATTTTGGAGCAATGATCGACAATATGTTTATTGGTATATTTCTAGAAATCTGCCTGAAGTAGAGATCCATATATGCATGTTTCTTGAAATTTGGCTGTTTTTACAATTAGCATTAACGAATTAGTTTCAAATAACGCTAGCAAACAAACCATGTCAATAAGAGTTTGTGTACTACGTTATACCATACTTAATTCTTCTTCTTGGTTAGCTTAAAACATGTGGTGCATTAAGTGGACCATTAGTCATGCAATTTTTAGTTAAATGGCCTATCCGCTTGGTTCAAAAGCATCCACGGTTACGCAATATGATACCTACAAGTGTTTACATTGTATTGTTGAACAAAATGACATGCTTGTCTTCTTGTTCCTTCCTTCAAATTTATTTCTTTCATGAAATTATTTTCTGTGTTTTCGGAATTTGAATTTAAATTGTTTATTGTTCTATGTTTTCATCAGATTCAGAAAATCGGTCGAAAAAATGGTGATCTGGGACTTTCTGTGGAGTACTATGATTTTCCAGATGAAAGTAAGGTGCTCCTGGTGCAATACTAATGATGTATAATAGATTGAGGATATGTTTTGCTTTTATCTAATCCATGCTAGCATTTTGCATAAAATTTTGATAAATTTATCAGTCAAACCAATATATGCAAGTTGTTTAGGATTAGGAAAAGGCTTTTGAATGTTCAGATTTAATTGATTGATTTTTCGATTGTTCTTCAAAATTGTTTTACAAACTATTTCTGGAGAAAAACATCAATTTCTTTGTTTTTCTCTTAACAATAGCGTAGGGATTTTAAAAAACAAAAGAAGTTCTAAAAAGCTTTTGGTGAACTTAATATCCAAAAAGACCGTCATCTCTCTTATATTTTTCTAAATAGTTTAACTTACCCGGTTGAGTGGTAATCAGATAACTTTTATTTATTAATTATAAAAGAAATAATGAAATGAGCATTCATTTAATGAATTGTTGTAGTTATGGTTATATTTATATCCTTGATATTCATCTTTTACATTTTTTAGAGGTGCGATGGACTAAAATCTATCAAAAGTTTAGCAGAACTAAAGAATATAGGTTGATGGTCCGGCCAAGCTTTCCTCCTGTTTACCATGAAGGTCCATCACTTGATATGAAGAGAATCTCAAAAGTGAGAGTCATATTGAATGGTGGCTGGAAGGTGGGGGACCTGGTAGATTGGTTTTATGATAGTTGTTATTGGTCTGGAAGGTTGACTAAAGTATTAGGAGATGGGAAGTTTCAGGTAATATTATTGCTAACTATTTTATCTTTAAGATATTTACAAACTTCTTGTCTTAATATATGGCCTATCAATGAAAAGAACCTGAACCTTGGATACATTCTGCAATTTTGGATAAATCTTTCAGTTTTGATCAATTTATCCCAAATTCAAAAATCTTTTACAATTTGTCCAATCTATATATTTGGTTAAAATTAGATAATGTGACAAGCTGAGATGTCTTTTTTTTGTTATATTTTTTATAGACATGTACATAAGCAAGAGTTGCTTAAAAAAGTGTAAACATTTTTACATATCTTGCAATATTAACCAAAATTCTGATTTGTTGTCAAAAATATTTAAGATTTATGGTAAGTTAATTTATTTTCTTAATTGTTTTTGCTCCTTACATATTCAAATCATTACTTTTTTTTATAAATTGTATGTGTGTTCTTTCCAATAAAAAATATTACTTAGTTTTTCAAAAAAGTTGTGTTAAACTTTATTTTTTACTATTAATTTATATTATAAACTTTTGTTTATTCAATGGTACCATCAAATTATAAAATTATAACCAAAAAATATATTTATTTTATTTAGATTTGTTATTGACCATAGAATTTGAATTAATTTTAATAAAATAATATTAACATTATAATTAATTATTGCAAACATAGAAATATACTAGTATAATTTGTTCAATTGCAAAGTTTTTAGAATAATTGTTCCTTATGTTTTTTAGTTTGTTATTAAAAAAGTAGATTTTTTTAAAAGAAAAAATTAAAAAGAGCAATTTTTCATAAATTAATGATTTGTGCACTGAGAATAATAATCAAAAGGAATAAAGAAATAAATTGACGTAATAAAGTTTAATAAGACATTTGTGTAAAACTAATTATTATTTTTTATTAGAAATTAAATTTCTAAAAGGAATAAAATAATTTAAATAGACTTTTTTTTTTAAAATTTGGATGTTTTTGTAAAATGTTTGTATTGTGGTTAAAATTGTTGAATTTTTTTAAACAATTACTTTAGTTTACATAGAGCTGATGTATCTATAAAAATATTGAGAAGACACATTAGCTTGCTATATCATCTATTGATCAAAATTACAAATTATATAAATTTAAAAAATTTTCGAATTTTGGATAAATTAATCAACAGTGAAAGTTTAATGCTAAATTGTAAAATGTGGCAAAGGTTCAGGGATTCTTTGGCTAATAAGCTTAATTTATTTAATAAGGTTACGGGTGAAAAATTATCAATCCTTTTGGTGAAATTGTAATTTCAGTCATGGTAGACCTATTTTCCAATTATGCTTTGAATGACATAGCGGTTGACATGGTATACACATCTATTCTTAAAGGACTATAGAGTGGAGATGCTTACGTAGAGGTGCCTAGGTATGGTGGCATCACTGGGGACTGCATGGTGAGGATCCTAGCAGTCCCTATTGTTGGGTAACTCTCAAAGCACCCAATGATAACACTTGTATTGGTAATTGGCATCCTCACACAAACACTATAAAACACATATTACTTTGTGATTTATTCTGATAATTAATTTTGGATACCAAATATTTTAATGTTTGTTTGTTTTCTAGATTGAGTTGTTTCCACCTCCGGATGGTGAAGGTTTATCCTATGAAGTTTCCAGCAAAGACTTGCGTCCTTCCTTGGATTGGTCCATCGAGGATGGTTGGACAGTGCTGACACCTATGGTGATTCCTTAGACCCGTGTACTATGACACTGATTTGTATATTCGTATACTTCAAGCAAATTAAATTGGTGGCATTACTTTTCTTATACAATTTAATCAACATTGTGATTATTGTTGATGCAATTTTTTTTTATCAGCTGGTGTTATTTGTTTTATGGCTTTTCTATGCCATAGTTATCAATGGAGTTTCGTCACTCCTTGCATAGCTATATTTTCTTTCCTGAATTTTAAGTTGTGAAATGTCATTTCAACAAGGTTCTACAGATTGGTATGTGAATAGTTGTAGTCTTTACGTAACTTTTGAATTTGTCTTTTATATTAGGAAAAATGAGCCCCATTATGATTCCAATCTATTTGAGCCAAAGTAGGGGGTCTTTGTTGAACTTCTAGAAATGGAAAGCGAAACAGTGTTGTCTGGCCAAATGTATAATATGTTCATTCATTACTATGTCCTACTATGAAAAAATGTTTGTTCTAGAATTAGATCAAAACTCAACTCGATTCAACTTGATTTAATTCCTAAGTTACTTGAAGTTGGTTGTATTGATTCTCTTTCTCCACTCATATTGGTTTTGGATGATAGTCTAATTTAAATCTAATATAGCTAAATTTGACTGTATTGCTTTCTCCATGTAAGTTTAAGTCTATCATTCCCTTGTTTCCCTTGTACATAGTGATCATCTTTACCTTCTTAACTGGTGCATCTCGAGGTTTATAGACTTATATTTAACCTTCATTTTCTAAATTTACCCTTGATAGGTGCTACTCCTATCCTTTCTCTAATCCAATTATTTTTAACTTTATTCATTCTAGTCCACACATTCATTGTAGCATTTTCGTTTTAGCAACACTTATTCTAGAGGTATATTGCGCCTTCCTTGCTCATTTTAGAAGTAGAGCAGTCAGTTCATATTGACATGGTGTGCGAACTTCAGTTATTGTGCATGCCTGAATGAAATTTCTGGTTACTCATTGTGCGTGCAATTCTCAAGTCCTATTCAGATGACTTATATTTGCTTAACAATTTTTCTCTGGCAACTAATTTGGTTTTGAATAACCTGCTGGTTACAGGGGAGTGAAGGCTATCGCCCTTGTGCACGTATAGGTAAGAGGCAGGAGAAATAGATGTTGTCTTAACTCACGGTTCAAGGAAGCATACATGTGTTGATTTTGGAAAACCATTCTGTATTAGAAAATTTGACGTCATTTCTTCTTATTTTTTAATGATGTGATTCTTCTCAGAACTGGCTTTGACATAGGAATATTCTGGTTGCAGATAGTTCTAGCTTAATGGTCGATGCTTTTGATGAAGAAAGAAAGGATTGCGAGACCTTGGTTTCTTCTGATATTTCAACTAGTCATTTGCCATGTGTAGATAGCTTAGAGAAAATGGCAAACCGATCTTTGAACACCACTCCATGGGTGGAGATGCCAGCCGAGAGTACTGCAGCATGCATCGAGACACAACCAGTGAAGATAAATAAGGAGTTACATGTCCCAGATAGTGGCATTGCTAAAACTAGTTGTTCAGATAGTGTTTCTGGTTTACGTGCTGGAGATTCATCACCCGAAATTGTAGGAAATCTAAGCAGGGAAGACAGAGATCTTGACAACTGTCTATCAAAGAAGATGAGAATTGATAGAAGCATTACTTTGAACTCCATGACCTCTGAGGCGATAGAAGATGCAATTATGGACATGGAGGAACTAGTAAACCGGGTTAAATGGATGAAGGATATCTTACAGTATGGATTGCCTTTGCCTAATGCTGTGCGGCCATCTTGGGAATTTGTTGAACATCGTGCATCTTCCTTGCCAAAATAAGTTCATACTTATAAAGGTTAGTTGATGTGCTAAATGACTATTTTCTTATTTCTATAAAGTTATTTACAATATATGTTGGATTCATATGTTCTCACTTTGCATTTATGATTATTGTCATGAAGGTCTAGAGTTCAAAGTTTTTATGACCAAGAGGTCTAAAGTTCAATTTGTAGAAATCCAATCATTAAAGGTAGATGTGAGTTTGTGTATTCATACTTCAAACCCAATAGATATGTATGGGTTATGGGGGGACATGTTAGAGATATATAAAATAATTTTTAAATTTCACTGAACAGCTTAAGATTTGAATTGAATGGTTCCTCGGCAGTTGCTTTAAATTAATTTATGACTGATAAATGATCTTTAAATTGCTTCAAAAAAAAAAAAGCAATAATTGGTTTTATCAAAGTTGTGCGGGAAGTAGCTCATTTTGACCATGTAGGGCATTGTCCCTTGGATTCACTTTTCTTGAGCGTTGCTTACATTGTCAGCCTCAATATACTTGCTGCTGTCTTTGCAGCATGACTGGGGGGAAGATGGTAGAAAAAAAAGCACCGACTGGGGGATGCAAACATGATTATCACAACAAATTTGCATGTATCGTACGTCGTTTTTGAGAAACAGGTGTCTTTCACCGATTCACATCAATCAGTTTCACTTGCATGGTTGACAGCCTAGCTCCCTGTGGACTGATACTGGCTCTTGCATGATACTGGCTTGCTGCGTCTTTGATCTATTCATATCAAGTTTTGGTTTGGAGCGGAATTCGCACTCTTGGATGACTACCCGAAAGGCTCCTTTGCTGCTTTGAGAGAGTAAGCCTCCTTAGTAGCTTGTTAGATATTGTATAGAGATTTGTGTTACTTTTAGTTTCCATGGGATTCATGCAAAAGATTACATGACCGGTAGATGAAGTTTAGCATTTTAAGTCTTCATATCCATGCTTTGGTTATGTGTGTTGGATTTGAATGGATTTTGTCATATTAAATGTATTGAATTAAGTAGATGTAATACATTTGTTGGATGTAATACGTACACTCCTATAAATAGAAAAGTAGCAAATTAAAGATTATGGAGTGAGTATGCATCATAACAAAAATATTATTAAATCACCCAAAAACAAAACTAATTGTCCAAATTGTTCTTTTTATTAATTATTATATTGTTTTTGAGTTTCAACATAATATAATCAGTGAAACATAATCTATAAAGCTAATTTAAAAAGGAAAAAACGTTTTTTTTTATTTCTTAAATTTATATATAAAACTAAAATACTCCGATTTATTTATACTTCTTTTAAAAATATTAAACAAAATGAAACTTTTTTATATATATTTATTTATTTATAAAGATGTCCAAATTGACTATTATTTAATTTTGTTTCTCTATTATCATTTGATATTCTTTTATTTTAACTAATTTGTTTCTTCTCTTTATTAATTAACATTTAATATCATATTTGTCTGAAAATATTTTTCAAAAAGTGGGGGGTAGTTATGTGAAGTTCTCATGGTATTAGAGTGTAATTGTTTGAAACAACTTACACTTTGAGATTTTAAGCATATGTAATTTTCCAATATACCAATAACCATTATCTTGGTAGAGTAGAGGGATGCAAAGTTGATGAGAATAAGGAGGTGTTTATGGTGCAAGCAAGGAGAGAGTGGAAACAGGTGGGCAGAGGTGGCTGGCCCAAAACCACTAAAGGAGTCATGACTGCAATGGGTTAGAACTGTGAGGGTGGGAGAGTTATTCTAGACAACATCCTTGTAGGCATGAGGTCTTCCGTCACCTTTGCTAGAATAAGAAATCTTCAAGACCATCAAGTTAGACGCTTTTTAAAGCATATGACATAGTTA
This sequence comes from Dalechampia spathulata, assembly GCA_948192965.1. NCBI lineage: Eukaryota > Viridiplantae > Streptophyta > Magnoliopsida > Malpighiales > Euphorbiaceae > Dalechampia > Dalechampia spathulata. The sequence goes on along the minus strand of CANYBF011316387.1, from coordinate 1,884 downwards.
AGATCCTCATTCCATGGAATGTGTTTCCTCAAGATTATTATTAATGGCTTTATCTATACCAAGGCTAAGTAGTACCAAGCCTCTTTCCTTATTGGGTATTTTTATATTATTAATTATCAACTAACATCTACAATTATTTTCTCTTTTAAATTATAATGATAAATATTTTAAAAGACAATTTATACCTTTGATTTTGATAATTATTATTAATTATTAATGGAAGAATGCACAATGAACCTTAGAAAATTGGTCAAATGCTTTTGTATTTTTTTATCAAATAAATCAAATAAATAATAAAAAAATATAAAATTAATGAACGATTTATATTTCTATGCCTATTTTTCTTGCTAAATATTTAAACTAACAACATTTATTATATTAAATATTTAAACTTCTCTTTTTTTTATATATATTATCAATTATATTTTCACTTAAAAATCATTTGATTTTAATTCATGAACCAAAATCAATGGAAAATTAAAAATCCCTAGATTCAATAATTTTTTTATGTTCTTTTAGTTTTATATGTTTTATTTTAATTATATTGTATTGTATATTATGATTATGATATATTACATTCACATTATCATCAATTAATTATTTATATTCTAATATATAAATTCAAAAATAATTTAAATAAATAGAGTCTTCATAATATAAAATAAATTATATAATAAATTCATTATATTTTTTAATTTAAATATAAAATTCTTTCATTCATAAATATAATTGAAAATAAAATATAATATATTTTTGTAAATTACATTTTTATCATCATACAAATAGTTTGAAGATTTTAAAGAATATGTAACAAAATATATTTAATCTATAATTAATTATTATTGTATCACCATACGTTAATTATGGTTATGGTTATGGTTATGGTTATGGTTATGGTTATTTAATTATAATCTCTAAATTATGGACATTTAATCGGTATTTAATTCAAAATATATTTTATATTTATTTATAATAATTTAAATATATTAAAATTACTGTCTATAATTTTTATAATATATTATATATCATTTTGTTTTATTTAATTTATTTAGCATAAAATGATAAACTATTGAAAAATTTATATGAATACTTTTAATTATGTATAATATAATTAATTATTTTATAATATTTTGAATTCATAATAACATGGACATATCATCACATACAATTAATTAAGGTAATAGTAAATATGGATATTGAGTATAAATTATTAGTATGGTTTGTACATATATATATAATTGATAATTAATTAATAATGTTGTATTAATTTAATTTAATTATAATAAAAATTTAGTATTTGATTTGGAATAACATTTATATATAAAAAATATTATTTGAAAATGATGCGTGAAAAATAAATAAATATTTTAGAAAGAACTTTTGAAAATATTAAAATATCAAATAAATAATTTAAAATAATTCTAAAAATACTTTTAATGAAACGTATCCCGTAAAAATGTAAATTCAATCTCATTAAGGTCTCTTTCCATAATAAAATTGGGCAATTTCCCAAATTGGTGTAAATTTTTTTAAAAATTCTTCCTTTGGTGTGAGAATGAAAAAAATTCCCGGTTTGATGTGTTTTTTGAGTTGGCCGCCGGTTTAACCAGCGGCCAACTGACGTGGCGAAAAAGTGCTGACGTGTTGAAGTTGGCCGCCGGTTTGAAAGGCGGCCAAGTACAGGTGGCATGAAAAAAAGTTGGCCGCCGGTTTGAACGGCGGCCAAGTTCTCCCCCAAACGAAATTGTAATTATTAATTTTATTTTATAATATAATTAATAATATAATAAATGATTAAGTAATGATTAATTTAATTTTATAATATGATTAATAATATAATAAATGATTAAATAATGATTAATTATATTGAATAATAATAATTGA
>CANYBF011316351.1:0-19020 GCA_948192965.1 Dalechampia spathulata | reverse complement strand
CCCTGGAACGGCCAAAGTTGGCCCAGAATGGCCTAGAAAGCCCTAAATCAACTTGGATTGGCCTGAAGCTAACCCAAACTGACCCAGAGGCATTCCTAAATCGATTCGGATCAAGCCGGTCCAAAATGAGGGTGCGACAACTGGAAATTCAAGTGTTGGTTGCCATAATGCATGTTAAGATGTTCTCGCTAGCTTGGTTTGTTTATCTTAGAAAATGGGTCTAATTTTCTCTATGGCGGTCTTGGAAATCCTCCAATAGTATTTGATTGTTCCTTGGTTTCCCCCTCTTAAATCAAAGGGCACTGATCAGTTGGATGATTTATTTGAGTGCAAATTCTATAAGCTCTTACTAGTTTCATATTTGTTGTGAGTTCTTACATAATAGATGTAAGCTGTTTCATTTGGTTTTCAAAGCTTGAAACATTTACCTCATGAACTCTCTTAAGTTGCTCCTTTTTTATGCTAAAAAGATTAGCATTGGCTACCATTATGTCAATCAAATTATGAGTTTTCTAAAGTATCTTATTTACAATAGCTCCATCACTCGCAACATCCATCATCTTCCTCTCTATTAGTAATAATCCCTCATAGAAATATTGTATCAAATTCTGCTCTATGATCCCGTGTTGTGGGCATAAGGCATACAATCTTTTGAAACATTCCCAATAGTCATGAAGATTTTTAGTATCTTTTTACCAAGTTGAACATATGTCTCTTATGATCTGGGCTAATCTTTTGGCTAGAAAAAATGTATCCAAGAATAACCTGGCCATCTCATTCCATGTTGTGACAATTCTGGAAGTGAATTAATACAACTAATCTTTAGCAACATCTGCAAGAGAAAAGGGAAAAGCTCTCAGTTTGATGTGTTCAAGGTTTACACCCCGTGGCTTCATTCCTGTATAAACAATATGAAATTCTTTTAAGTGCTTATATGAGTTTTCATTTTCCAGACCTCTAAAAGTAGGCAGTAACTGTATAAGTCCATATTTAAGTTCAAGGGGTCCTGTTAAGTCCTTGTAAGTAATATAAAGTAGGAACTGGTCTATGGGTGCAGTGGCCATTTGTCTCAAAGTTTATTTGTTGTTTATGGCCATAATAGCTTCATTATAGCTCTCGTTATTAGAGTAATTATCACTAGCTGTTTCCTCGTGGGCACAAGAACTCTCCAACACTGAGGCAGTTTTTATGAGTTTTGCCTCCTTTCTTAATCATTTCATAATTTTTTTTTGATTTCTTTATTAAAGCTAAGATTACCTGCAAAAGATCGAGCCATAAATAAAGAATTAAGAAACGTTAGTTACCATCCTTGGTAATGATGCTAAAATTTGATTAGGTGTCAATGCCTTCAAATTAATTCCTTACTGTCAGCACGTAGGAACTATGATTTTATAGCAGTGGAAGTAAGGGTCGATCCCACAGAGACAGTTTCAATTCCTTAATTCTTTACATTTAAAATAAATAAAAGTGATTTTGGAAAGTAATTAGCAAATGAAGAAACAAAAATAAAATAAGAAAAATTCAATAATGAGAAATTCTCCCACCTGAAAGCCTCAAGTATTCATCAACCAACTATGATCATTGATTCATTTGTAGTCCAATGATAAAATGGCACTAAGCCAATTATAGTTTACCAAGAAAGTCTTGCACGCCCCAATCTTTCCTTAGTTTGTAAGATACCATGAAACAAGCTCTATGAAATGACTCTAATTCCAGGATAGATATAGTGGAATAAGATTCTTACAAGTCATCCCAAAATTGCATTAGGAATTAGAAAGACCCGACTCTAGTTAACAGTCATGACCCAGTATCCCTAGTGTTCAAACTAGATCCTCTAACTCATAAGGAAGACTACCGCATGCCATAATAAGAATAGCACCTTGCCTTACCACTCCAGTAAGTCAAATGACTTTCTATATTAAACAATCCACTTACCTATATGCTGAACTTAGAGTGATTAGTTATCATTTCCATCAAATTAATTCCTTATAAACCACACATTGGAATTATGATTTTATAGTAGTGGAAGTAAGGGTCGAATCCCACAGAGATGGTTTCAACTCACTGATCGCTGAATTGCGACAGTAGTTTTGATCCCTACTTAGCTGCAAGTATACAGGCTATTGTAGTATGATATCGATCCCACGAGGATTTATTGTTTATCCATCATCACTTAGTTTTCTGTTTGTTTAGGCACTTGAAATGGTTTGATGCTTGAAGGTACTTAATAATAAAGGCAGATTAAAGAGGAGCAAACTTATAAGTGTAAGGTTCAAACAATAGTGAAGGCATAAGATTTGAAATCATCTTCACCAAATGAGGCTAATAATCATGTGCTTATTACTACCCAAAATATCCAATGGCATTAATAACCCTCTCTTGAGGCGAAACCAACTAAGTTCCACTCTAACCTTCAGAATTCCTTAGTCACAATTGGAGTCTTCTAATTAGGGAAACTATTAAGCTATCATATAGGAACTAGGAATATGTAGATCTCTCACACACATTTACCTAATCAGAGTGAGTAGTAGTTCACAATTCAACTCTCGTTGTAATCACGAAGCATAAGTAATCAATTAGAAACTAACCTATAGATTTTCCATCTCTCATTGAATAAGCGTTTAACAATCCAACTCTCGTTGCAATCATTAAGCAGAGATTGTTTCCAGCATTAAACTTTAGAATTAAACACTCACAGTAATGTTCATAAGCACAATCAACCATCAACCCCACAAGGGATTCTGAATTCAAACCCTACAAAGAGTACTTAGCCACTCATGGCTGAGAAAGAAATACAATAAGAAAAATTAAGAACAAATAAGAACACAGTACAAAATTACCAAAAAGATCAAGAGAACTGCTGGTGCATATGGTGAATGATCCTCAACCCTAGATGCCATCCTCTTTTTATGCTTTGAGTGGGGGTTCCTCCAGCTTTAACTCCAATTTGTTTGTATTTTTGCCATCTTGTTGATTGCTTTGCCCATGAGGTCTCCATTAAAGTTTTTTTGTTTTTGTTCCCCCATAGATCCCTTTTCCCCCTCAATCTTCTACATATTTCATGCTTTAAATGGCTCATAATTGAGAAGTCATGATCATGGAAATGGAATGGGTGGCATATACTTACCTAGCCCTTGTTCCCTCTCTTTTCCTTCCTTGGATTCAAAATCACGATCATGACAATGACCTTTCACAGAATGTGAATTTTCTACTTCAATATGGTTCTACCTCTTTTCTTTGTTCCTGTACTCATCATCAATATTAGCAGGCTCTTTACCTTTACCTTCACTGACAAGCTCCTTACCACTCCTTGGTTGAATTGCTTTAACTTTCTCCTTGGGGTTTAGCTCGGTGTTGCTTGGATGTCCTCCAAGGTTCCTTTATGCTATTGTTGTTGCCAACTGCGCCACTTGCACTTCTAAATTATGGATGGAGGAGGAGTGATTTTTTATGATTTGGTCAAACTTGGCCTCCATTCTTTTCTGTGTTTCCTCCTGATTTATCAGTTTTGTTCCTAGCATCTCCATAAACTTTTCCATTTTTGATTCAAAATTGTTCTGTGGAGGAGGTGCTGGTTGCTGTTGTTTTTGCACATTTCCTGCATTGTTACTCCAAGAAAAGTTTGGATGGTTTCTCCATCCAAGGTTATATGTATTGGAGTAAGGATTGTTACCTTGTCTTCCCATGGAGTGTGGCATATTGCCCACAAAACTAACCTACTCCATGGCCTCACATGCATTGCATTCGCTCACTGCATGTCCTACTTGTCCGCACAGCTCACATGAACTAGACACCTTTGATAAGTTATCGATTTGCTTAGTCAAATTTGCAACTTCAGCCTGCAAAGCACTAACAGCATCAAGTGATAAAACACCTTTCTGTTCTTTAATTACCATTCTAGATCTTTCTGATGCCCAAAGTACATTGGTAGCTGCCATTTCCTCCAATAGTTCATATGTTGCCTCTATTGTTTCCTTCATTAGGGACCCTCCAGCTGCTACATCGATGGTCCCTTTAGTGGTTGTGTTAACTCCATTGTAAAATTTTTGGAGAAGCAACTCTCTTGGTAAATTGTGATGGGGACACTTCCTTTGCAACTCCTTAAATCTTTCCCATGTCTCATATAGAGATTCACTATCCACCTGCTGGAAGTTGGTGATCTCCTTGATGATCTTTGCAGTCTTTGCCAAAGGTAAGTATTTGGCCAAAAATGCTTGTACAAGCTAGTCCCAAGTTGTGATTGACCTTGGGTTAATGAGTTTAGCCAAATCTTTGCTTTGTCTCTTAACATGAATGGGAATAGCCTTAGCCTTATATCATCCTCTATCACTCCATTGTACCTGAAAGTATCACAAATCTCCAGAAAAATTTAAGATATGCGCATTAGGATCTTCATTTGGTAAACCAAAAAACTGTACCGAAGACTGCAACATTTGTAGTAGTGCTGGCTTAATCTCAAAATTATTGGCTGCAACCGCTGCCCTCATTATACTTTGTTGGTTAGCATAAAAGCCAGGTCTGACCACATCCATCAAAGTTCTTTGCTCTTCTACCATGTCTACTGTAGTTTGCTGCACAACTCTATCCTACGTGGTTCTTCGATTTTCTCTTTTGAGCCTTGTTGGATCTTCACAAGCTTCTAACAATGTGGATTGAGAGTTCTTGGTTCTCTTACTCATACACGAACACAACTAAAATGAAGTGTTAAAAGAATAAAAATGCTTAAATCAAACTTTACTCCCTTTATAGCGACGTTAAACTTGTAAATCCCCGGGAACGGCGCCAAAAACTTGATCGCTGAATTGCGATAGTAGTTTTGATCCCTACTTAGCTGCAAGTATACAGGCTATTATAGTATGATATCGATCCCATGAGGATTTATTGTTTATCCATCACCACTTAGTTTTCTGCTTGTTTAGGCAATTGAAATGGTTTGATGCTTGAAGGTACTTAATAATAAAGGCAGATTAAAGAGGAGCAAACTTACAAGTGTAAGGTTTAAACAATAGTGAAGGCATAGGATTTGAAATCATCTTCACCAAATGAGGCTAATAATCATGTGCTTATTACTACCCAAAATATCCAATGGCATTAATAACCCTCTCTTGAGGCGAAACCAACTAAGTTCCACTCTAACCTTTAGAATTCCTTAGTCATAATTGGAGTCTTCCGATTAGGAAAACTATTAAGCTATCATACAGGAACTAGGAATATGTAGATCTCTCTTACACATTTACCTAATCAAAGTGAGTAGCAGTTCACAATTCAACTTTTGTTGTAATCACGAAGCATAAGTAATCAATTAGAAACTAACCTATAGATTTGCTATCTATCAATGAACAAGCGTTTAACAATCCAACTCTCGTTGCAATCATTAAGCAGAGATTGTTTCCAACATTAAACTTTAGAATTAAACACTCATAGTAATGTTCACAAGCACAATCAACTATCAACCCCATAAGGGATTCTGAATTCAAACCCTACAAAGAGTACTTAGCCACTCATGGCTGAGAAAGAAACACAATAAGAAAAATGAAGAACAAAGAAGAACACAGTACAAAATTGCCAAAAAGATCAAAAGAACTGCTGGTGCAGATGGTGAATGATCCTCAACCCTAGATGCCATCCTCTTTTTATGCTTTGAGTGGGGGTTCTCTAGCTTTAACTCTAATTTGTTTGTATTTTTTACCATCTTGTTGATTGCTTTGCCCATGAGGTCTTCATTAAAGTTTTTTGTTTTTGTTCCTCCATAGATCCCTTTTTCCCCCTCAATCTTCTGCAGATTTCATGCTTTAAATGGCTCATAATTGAGAAGTCACGATCATGACTTTGCAAGTCGCGATCGTGACTTGCTTGCTTGAACGTGCTCGGGCTTCAAACCTTCTATCACGATCATGACTTGCTTGGAGGTGTCTTCTTTACACTTTCTGTCACGATCGTGACTTTCAATGTCACGATCATGACTTGCTCATTGAAGTCCCAAAATGCTTCATTTTTTCTCTGTTACTTCTCTATCACTACACACTTCATAAACACATCAAATTCTACTAAATCAAAGCATAAATGTAATAGAATGAACATTAAACATCAACTAAACATAACTAAATAAGCATGCAAATTGACATTCATCACTCACTTAATTCTTTGCGTTTAAAAATAAATGAGTTGAATCTGAAAGTAATTAAAATAAATGAAGAAACAAGCAAAATAAATTTGAGAAAATCAATAAAAAGCAATTCTCCCAGCCAAAAGCATCAAGTATTCATTAATTGAATATGATCACTGATTCATTAATAGTCCAAAGGCAATAATGGCACTAAGCTGGTTATAGTTTACCGAGCAAGTCTCGTACGCCCCAATCTTCCCTTATTTGTAAGACGTCATAAAACAAGCTCTATGAAATGCCTCTAATCCTAGGATAGACAAAGTGGAAATAGATTTTCATAAGTCATCCCGAAATTGCATTAGTAATTAGGAAGACCCAACTCTAGTTAACAGTTGTGACCCAGCATCCCTCGTGTTCAAACTAGATCCTTTAACCCACAAGAAGTACTATCGCATGTTGCAATAAGGATAACATCTTGCTTTACCACTTCAGCAAGTCGAGTGACTTTTCCATATCAAACAACCCGCTTAGCTATATGCGAGAACTTAGAAACATGCAACATGCCTTATTTACATGCACTAAGAATAGCAATGGTCTTATATGATTCAGAGTTAAAGATAATAGTGCTTTGCCAATGGAATTAGGATCATTTAGGTCTCACATAATCATTTAACGAATAACTTGAATTGCTTCCAATTAGGAAAAATAATAGCCTAGCCTTGCATCATTGGCGAAACTAGAATTAAATTAAAAGGGACGAACAATGTATAAAATAAAATCGAACTAAAAATGAGGAACCCCCTTCTACATAGGAACATGTTCCTATTTATAAAAGGAAAATAAAATAATAAAACTAATAAAAATAAATAATTACTAATCCTAATCTTCAGATAAAAGAGTTTGAATTGTTCCTAATCACTTTTTCATCTAACTTTAGGAGATTAAGCATAAGTAAAACTCGTCCTCGTCCAATCTCCAAAATTGGCCAAGTGTTGTTATTTTGGTGTCTCTTATGCCCGTAAGCCTCATCAACCTTCAACTTGTAGGTGTTTGAGTTTGACTCAACTTCTTCTTCCTTCAACTTTCCAAAACGTAGCTTTGACAGGTCATTTTTCCCAATCTTATGCCCGCAAGTAGTGTCCCGAAACTCCAAAGTTCAAATAAGCTCTAAAATCTCCCATTTAAGCACGTTTTACCAAAAATCACCATTTTGACCTACAAAATACAAAATGTACACAAGTAAACTATTCTAAAAATTAAACTATGCTATAATGGGTGGTTTATAGGCATAAAACATAACATTTTGACGCTCAATCATAGAGTCATCCAACAGGCCTTATTTACATGTACTAAGAACAACAATGGTTCTGCAAAATTTAGAGTTAAAAAGAATAGTGCTTTACCATTGGAATTAAGATCATTTAGACCTCACATAATTATTTATGAATAAACTTGATTCACTTCCAATTAGAAAAAGAAAATTGCCTAGCCATGCATTATTGGCAAAAAATATAGAAAATGAAATAAATGAAAATAAAAATTGGAATTAATGAAAAGTAAGTAAAACATTGTTCTTAGGAAATTTGAATTATAATATAAAAAACTGATCTCTTTCTCCATAGGAATACGTTCCTATTTATAAAAGGAAAATAAAATAAATAAACTAACAAAAATGAATAAATAAATATTGATCCTAATCTTCAATTACAAGAGTTCAAGTCCTTCTCAATCTCCTCCTTGTTCAGTTGCAAGAATTTAAATCCTTTCTAAACTCTTCCTCGTACAGCTTCTAAAAATGCAACAGATCATGTTATTTTTGTCTCTCTTATGCCCACAAGCCGTATTCTGAGGCTCTAATCCAAATCAGCTCTAAAGTCTCATTTTTAAGCACATTTCTTCAAAACTCCCCATTTTAACCTGCAAAATATAAAACATAGATAAGTCAATCATTCTAGCAACTTTACTATGCTATAATGAGATGTTTGTGGGTATAAAACAAGGTGTTTTGACGCTCGATCATTTACATAATTCAATTTTTGTTCATCCAATAAATGCGGCATAAAAACCCATATACCAACTCAAAATAAATGAATCATGTCTAACAAATTCTTTCAATCAGTTGCCTAGAATTTTAAATTTCAATTTTTAAAAATAATGAGATGAAAGACCTTAACTGAAACAATCTTTAAATTAACAACTTCATCAAACCAGAGTTTTTCTTTTCTTGAAAATTTTAGATGCCCATTAAGTTTAAAATTAGTAGAATAATTCTCCAGCCATGATTTTAGACTTGTGATACTTAATGGTTGTTTTTTATCGCGCTAGATGTGAATTCTTATGGCTAGCTTGTTTGAAATTTATATGCTCCTCATTGGTGTTTTTGATTTTATCATCCGAAATGGCAATGGCAACCATGATCGAACTCATCTTTTCCCCTCCTAGTGAGCACCATTCTATTTATTTAGTTGAGAAAGAGAAATACCTAAAATGTGGAATAAGGTAAGAATCATTTTATTAAATGCCTCATTGAATAAACCTAAAAAAATAAATAAAGAAAATAAAAATAGAAATCATTTCCCTTATTAAACTAAATGTAGCATTTTATGTCAAAATGCCTAGACTTTACTTTTATTTTCTTCTCAACTACAAAGCAAAAAATATCAATCATTAAAAATTAAAAGGAGAAGGTTGAAGATAACTCAAAAATAAATAAAATAAATAAACAGACTCTATTAATCAAACTATGAATGCAACATAATATGAACAAAAATAAAGAGAAAATAAAAATTAGTTTTGAATTATTTTTCCATTCAAGCTCGTCAACTTTAACTTCCAAGTTTGGATTCACATTTTGCACATGGCTCAAACATTTATGACCTTTATGAATTCTATTAGATTCACCTCTGGTTGAGATAATAAATAACTTTGAGATTCCAACCATTTTTTAAAGAGGTCACCATTTGAGATATATGATTTTTTAGATTTCTGAATCTCATATTTATCACCTGTTGACATTGTTGGGTATTAGCAATAAATGATTTCATCATATCCTCAAGACACATACCTGGATTTGCATGATATTTCGAATATGACATTCCTTGATAAAAAATTTTGTAAATCAAGCTCTCTCATTTCATAATAATCTTGCCACCCTAAATTATAAGTGTTTGAATATAAATTATATCTTTGTTCTGGTGAACCAAATAATATCCGTATTTCATTTACTTGCTTAACATGTTCTTCTTGTAGAGTTAGACACATATCAGTTGGATGATTAGTTTACATACATAACTTACATGCTTTAATGAGTTGAATTTTTATTGCTAGATTCTACATCAAAGAGGTTAAGTGAGAAATTTTTGACTGTAAGAAAGATGTACTAACCTCTTAAACCTTTCTCGAGGGTTCTTGTGATGATTTGAAGGATTACAAATTTATTACCATCATCATTATCAAATCTCATACAGCTTGTGTTATCTTATTAACAATGGCTCCTCCACTCCCAGCATCCACCATTTTCTTTCAATCGGTAGTAGACTTTCATAAAATTATTGGATTAAATTATGTTTGATAATTCCATGTTACGGACATGATGTACATAACTTTTTAATCTCTCCTAATAGTCATGCAGTGTTTTCATGTCCTTTTTCCTTAACTGGAAAAAATTTATCAAGGAACTGCCTCGCCATATCTTCCCATAAAGTTATTGTTCCATATGGCAAGTAATCCTAATGGGCAGATGTCGTCGCTCCGCTCCGTTCGCTCGTTCCGCTTACGCTCCACTCGCTCTCTCCGCTCCGCTCCAATATCTGCCCCTTAATCAGTATAAGGGCTATACCTAACATAACGCATACCCAATAACATACACAAGTCGTCCCTCATCCAACCGAGAAGACACGCTTCCCAATAAGGTGACGACACACAAACAAACCTATAAACACATATATACACATTCAATGCAACATAAATACCTAACATACATCATGAAATATGAGCATTCCTTACCAAAGACATACACATTCACATATACGCAATGCACATATATCCCTAGACACGTATATACGCATAACTCCTAGGGTCTCTAATGTGGGTGTAACAAAACCTCTTAGGAAGATAGTTATACTATGCATGATGTAAAAAAAGAAAGAAATTCATCATTAAGTTGTAAGTTAGTTGCTCATTTTAGTATGCAAGTACTTTGGCTCAAGTAACTTCAATGGGATGATTAGAGGAATACTAGTTGCTTGGGTAACCATAGAAGTTTAGGTTTTATACATAGGATCAATTGACAAAAAAGGGAGTTGTAACATTTTTATCAAGTATGTATATGAGATCATGTGAGAATGATATTATGAAATTCTTAATTTTATAGCACATTTTATGCTTAATAAACAGAAAATTGGAATATAAATTCAATCAATGTTTATAAAGTGAGACTATAACCAACCACGCATGAACCTTGTAAATTGATATAACATAATTACTTTAGTTCTTAACTCATTTAAATTGATAAATGTTTGTAATACTGATTATAAATGAAGGCTACTTTAGTTAATGATTATAATCCAATCCTGTTTAGAGCTAAACTATATTGGCAAGGAAACAAGGGTGGATTTTTTGCAGGTACAACTAGTTTATAAGGGCAAGGAATAAACAATTCTAGAATATGTAATTTAAATCCTTAGATGAATATGTAGATACAGTCAAATATATGAGTTGGATAAAGAAATGACCAATTCTGTGCTGAGGTAACTACCTTGTTCATACTAAAATGCACATTCACTAATTTACATTGGAAAGATAAATTAGTAGATAAACTATACTATACAAAATATAGATACACATACACTGATGCATAAGCTTTGTAATGTGAGTTGAGTAAGGTATTGACCGCTTATGATATCAATTATATTCACAAAAGCTTAATGGAAAGACTTTTAATAATATAGTATATTTATTTCTCTCTTCCTCCAAGCTCCATCAACTATAACATGAGAAGTGTGTATTACCTTATGCTTATATGCTTGATATTACAGTTTTATGCTACACCATGTAACCATCTCACACATAGGTACTTGTTTAAAACAACTTGATCAAAAAAACATATATATATATATAATGAAATTAGGATAAAATAAAATAACAATAATAGAAATATTTAAGGCATGGATTAATTGCATAAAATTTGTGACTATAAAGAAGAAGTTGATAATATAATCAACTTAAAAGAGTACATGAAAGGAAATGGGTTAGTTAGATGAATTAATACAACAAAAGCTAAATCATGCATTAAAGTGATTTATATATATAATTGTTCTAATTTATATGATATGAAATTTATGTATATCAAGCATTGAGGATAGAAGGGTTATAACTTTGATTTTACATGCGGATAAGGCAAGACCAAAATAGGTTTCTGTCTATCATCTACCAACTCCATAAATGTGAGTATAATTTATTTGGTAAGAGAAAGTTACAAATTGAGTTGTTTGTGTTTAATAATTCTAACTAATATTATTGTAAGGCATGTAAGTTAGTAAATAAAGATTGTTGGGCAAGATATAATTTAAATCATTACATAATTAAATACAAGTAACTTTTAATTATTTTGATGTTATTTATTAAATAAAATAAAAATGATAAAATAGTAGGAATCGATGTGAGTTATGATGACACAAATGAAATTATTGTGAAAGCATTAAAACAAAAGATTTGATAGGTAATTAGATACTTTGATCGATAATACATGCGATTATAAATGGGTTAATGTAGGTTACAAATTAGTGGTATTGAGTTGTTTATGCATCAATCCATGTAGTGTGACATAACAGGGAATAAGGAAGGACGTTCTAGTAATATCAAGACTAATTTTCAAGGTTGGTTATTACTATTCCACCTTGATGAGGCTATTTATAATTATTTCTGAGATTTATTCTTGATGAGGCTTTTTACAATTATTTTTGAGATTTATTCTTGATGAGACCATTTATAATTATTTTTTATATTTATTCTCAATAAGACTATTTATCATTATTTCTCAGATTTATTCTTGATGAGATTGTTTATGATTATTTTCGAGATTTGTTCTTGATGAGGCTATTTATAATTATTTCTAAGAGCTATTCTCGATGAAGCTATCTATATTTATTTCCAAGATTTATTCTCGATGAGGCTATTTATAATTATTTCTAAGATTTATTCTCGATAATCTCAGTGAGGCTATTTATAATTACTTCCAAGTTTTATTTTTTGGTGAGGATATTTATAATTATTTATGAGATTTATCTTCAATGAGGCTATGTATATTTGTTTTATAAATTTATTCTGGATTAGGCCATTTACATTTATTCTTGAGGTCCTTTCTCTTCGATATATGTCATTTTGAAATCCTATTTCAATAAAATTATACTGTTATACAATGATATAAAGATAATGGGATGATGGAATGAAAGAGAAAAGCAGAATGCAATGCATATTTACTTTCATTGGCATATAACATATCATTGCTATTTTACTACTGTATAGAGTGATAAAAAGATTGATCTATGAGAGGGATATATGGTTTAGAGAGTTGTCCACATAGAATTAAATTGATGGTATTTCACCATTGATTGTATATTTTACTAACTGTAATAATTTATTTATGATATATTACTATAACCATTCGTTATGTATTTTATTAATTAAATATTATTGTTATAAAAAGGAAATAGATGTTTATTTGCAATACAATTATTATTAAACACCACTAAATTTTATACTCAGCATTTATTGTTTAATGAATGTAGGTTAGAGTAGTTTAAAGAGAGTTTAGATTAGTAAAGCACTAGCATAATATGGATACTCTGCGTCATGTACGACCTTTAAAAATATATTTTGGTAGTATAGTGTATTCCTAGTGGGTGTTTACGTTAGGCAACTATCATTTTATGGTTTATGGGTAGTAAAATATTTTATACTTGTATAATAACATAGTTATTAAAATTACCTAAGTGTGGCTTGTTTAAATTATATGTTTGATAAATATACAGTAGTTGGTTAATGGCATGTTATATTTTATATATGGAAATTTTATACAAATAGGTGATAGTGTACAACCATAAATAATTAAATAAATAGTCATCATTACATACTAGATATATTTTATTGAAGTAAAAATAATTTATAGATCCTTTATAGCGTGATTAATGAATTCTTAATTACATGGTTTTATTAATCATTCTACGGGAGCATGTTTTCACCAATCGGGTATAATAGCTTGCATATGATAAAAGGCTATTCTTCTAATTTTGAGCTTTGATAGACATCTTATCCTTGATAAAATTAAGTGCTTCATGCTTAGAATGACCCTAAAAAGTAGGCAAGCCTGAGTATTTTTTAAATTTGGACATTTTCATCATCTTTATAATAGACTAGATTTGTTGCTTCATAATATAAGATAAAAGGCTCTTCTTCTAATTTTGAGCTTTGTTAAACGTCTTATCCTTGATAAAATTGAATGCTTCATGCTTAGAATGACCTTAAAAGGTAGGCAAGCCTGAGTATTTTTAAAATTTAGATATTTTCATTATCTTTATAGTAGACTGGATTTATTACTTGATAGTATAAGGAGTGTTATAACTGAACATAACAAAAGATTTCTATTTATGAATCAATTGACCAGAAGCTAAAGCATATTTGTCTAAAATGGTCTTTAGAGTGTTAGCCTCCTAAACAGATGCTCTTCCAAACAAAAGAGTGTCATCCGTGAAAAGCATATGACAAAGAGGAGGTATTCGATGATTGATTTTAAAACCACCTGGCTACTATCTTAGAATAGCTTTATCAAGGAGGGATGATAGAGTATAAGAAACAAATATAAACAAGTAAGGAGACAAAAGGTCACCTTAATGGATACCTCCATAAGGTTTGAAACTCAAGGTAGGCTTACCATTAATGAGAAATAGAATATGAAATAGTTTCAATATATTGTATAACCAACTAAATAAAATGAGCATGGAAACCCATTTTACATAAGATTTTTCAAAGAAAGGTCCAACTAACTTTATCATAGGCTTTGATTATCTCAACCTAACTTTATCATAGGCTTTGATCATCTCAACCTTAAAGGACATTGTCCACCTAAATTTACTTCTAGCTATCCTTAGAGAATGAAAAGCTTCATGGGCATAAGGATATTATCCTAGATAACTCTATTAGGTACAAAGCAGTTTGACAAAGACTTACTAAATTGTGAAACCTAGGTTTCAATCTATTAACAATCACTTTAGCAATAACCTTATGAGAGAAGTTGCATAAGCTGATGAGCCAGGATTGAGTAACAGAGTATGAATTTTATACGTTAAGGATAAGAACTAGGTTTTTTTTATTTAGTTCTTTCAATAAGAAGCTCAAGGAAAAAAATCTTTAGATATGTTTCTATCACCCGCTTGAAGCCACTTGATACAAGACCTTTGCTGCCAGAATATTTCCTCCCATTTCCATGCTTGTTTCAATTTTATCAATAATGCTACCTCCCTTTGTTTTTTTTCTATTATGAAAATCCTGTTATCTAGCTTTTGAATTTCAACATGGATTTTTTGAATGCACTTTCTTTGGTTTTTGAAAGAGTAAGTCTTCTAGGTAGTGAGTTTCCTATGACATTCCTGTAGTTTCCTAATTACAACTTATATAGCTGAGCCTCAAAAGTTGGAATTCCATGCTTCTAAAATTATGTCCTGACAACTTGTATTTTCCAACCACATAGATTCAAATTTGAAACAAGATTTCAGTTTCTATATGCATTTTTAAAACATGATCACTAGCATCCTATGGTTTAAAACATAAAAATCCTTATAAATGATCTAAGTATTAGGGAATTATTGTCTCCATGCAATATTTTCTACTACCTGATCTAACTTCTAGTATATACCTTGTTCATTAGGCTATCTATCCATCCATATGAATAGGGAGCCCTTGAATTCTAATCTAATCATTCATAGTTAGTCATAAAAGCCCTAAAAGCAATAGATTTAATCTACATATAGATATCTTCCACCAAACTTCTCTGAATTATTAGCTAGAATATTAAAGTCACCAATACAGAACTATGGAATTATTCTCTTGGATTCAACCTACTCATTTGCTCCCAAAATCATATCCTATACGCCCATATTGGTTCTTTATAAAGAAAGTTCATTTGATCATTTTTGTTATATGCAAAATGATAAACACAATTACTATACTTATTATTCATTTGTTGTACCATCATGTCAAGCTAACCTTTCTAGAAAAATGCTAAGCTACCTAAGAGAACCTCTATATTAACTACCACCCCATAATCAAATCCTAATTTCCTTTTAACATTATCCATGTAATTCTCTATTTGTTTTGTCTCCATAGAAAAAATAAAGAGTGGGTGATATTTTTTACAAAGTTTTTTAAGAACTTGAATAATCGAGGAATGCCTTAAATCCCAATAGTTCCAAGAATGATTGATCATGGCTTTAAGGTGGCTTTTGGTGAGCCACTAATACCATTTCTATTCAAATAAGTTTGGATAAGGTATTGTCATACTTCCAGTTATATTATTGGAAAAGGTCACAATGCCATCAATTATTCCATTGCCTACTTTTGCCTTTGTTCTAGAACCTTTTTCATATTATGAGGAGATAGTTAAGATGTAATATCACTTTGAATTCCCAAATTCTCCTTGGTAAGCATCAGATTAATAAGAAAAGATTGTAAAATAAAAAAGCAAATCCTTGACTTTCTCCTTTATAGTTTTATTTCACCACCTTAACAAAAAACATGGGTATGTTATATAATAATGACATGTTTAATATTTGGATCTTGTTTATACAAATTGCAAGCTAGAGAAACAAGTGAGTTAAAAGGTCTATCCTCATCCAGAATGACTTTTAGTTTCTTTTCTTGAATACCAATATCTTTTGCAAAGAATTTTTGTTATAATCAATTCTTGAGCCAAATGTCTCCTCTATCTCCGTAATTCTTAAGACTGAATCAGTCTTGGGTTCATTGGGCTTTAAGTTTAGGCTTAAATTAGCCATAATAAAGGAAGGCTTACTATATTGAATTATTATATTTTAATAGAAAGAAAAGCAAGTTTACGTAACGATATCTGCAGTAAAAAAACCCTAGCGTCGCATAGAGAAAAACTTCAGATCTCGTTGCTAAGAGGGAGGGGAAAGCTCTATGTTACATGAGAGTTTTCCTCTCCCTCCCATAATCCCATAATCTCCTTTTCTTTTTCTTTTTTGTATTATTGTTATAAGAAGTTTAGATGAGGAAGCCTTCAAGATTACCTAGAGATCCTTTTGCTGTTATGAAAGTGATATCTTAGAGAGGAAAACTGGATCGAGGAACAGCTTCTACTCATTCTTTTGTTGATGCTTTGCTAGTATTAGAACTTCTTGTTTCTTGTTTCAGTTTTTAATAATGATAGTTGCTAATGATTTTTGATAAGATTGATCATGTATAATCATCTTTATCAAAATAGCTCAAGTTAACTCCAGTTTTAGAGTTTTATAGTGGGATCTTGTATCCTTAGTTTCTGGTTGTATACTAGTTGCTTAGGCTCCAAAGGTTATCCAATCTTTGGTAGTTTTAGAAGCATTAAAGGATAGGTTTCTCAAAACCCCTCCGTGACAATCATGTAATCTTTTCAGGTTCACAAATGAGGTAAATCCTTAATGTTACACTAGTCTCTTGAGTGGCAACTGTGAATCAACTAGTTATCTAATTTAGATTAATTTTAGTTGATTGTGTGATGTAAGGATTTATTATCAATGAGTTGTAAACTTGTTTCAAGTAATGAATATTTTCATTCTCTATTAAAAAAAATTGTTATATTTTAGAATTCTTCCTTTATGAAAGCACGTAAAGGATCAACAACATCGTGGATTTAGAATAGCATTCTTCAAGGTAGAGTATCATCCAAAATGGAACTCACTAGATAGTTAAAGATGGCACAGATATTCAGATATGAAAATCTGCATAAGTACTTGATTGTGAAGAATTTCGGATAAAATCCAACACCCCTTCAATGTGTAATGAAGTTATTGTATTTGATTTAATTAACCATAACACTAGGAATTAGGATGAGAGGAAACTAATTCACCTTTTTAATAAGGAAGAAGTCAATGCCATTCAAAGAATCCCAATCCCAGATGAGGTTATAAAAGATGAGTTGGTGTGGCATTATACTAAATTTAGTAGATATGAGACTAAGTGAGGCCATAGAAGGGAAAAAATGAGGAAAGATTAGGGGATTAATAGAGCAACAGCTTCATCATCTGCTATTACAAATACGAAGGGTTTTTGGACGTCAATTTAAAGTCTACAAGTTCCAAGCAAGATAAAATCCTTTATATGGAGATGTGCTAGAAATACGATAGCAGTGAATGAAAAACTGGTAGGAAGAGGTTGTAGAGAGGAAAATCGATGTTGGAGATGTAGGGAAATAGGTGAAAGTGTAGAGCATGTATTTCTTCTATGTGAGGTGGCTAAAAGAACTTGGTCCCTCAATAAGTTTAGTTATACCCCTAAAGAAGATGGTTTTGTTTCTTTCAAAAACTGGTAGAAAAAGATAGGGGAACATGTTAGCGGAGTCAATTACGTAGTTGTCTTATGTTAGGTGTTATGGTTAGGAAGAAATGGTGAACAATTTAAGGGAAAGAAATCTTCTCTAATGGAGATGACATAAAAAGTAGAAGAGATCCTTAAAGAATTTCAAGCTGCTCAACAGAACTATTTTGAAAGAATTAAAAGGGCTGTGAGAGATGATAGATTGTCAAATGGAGAATTGACTAAGAAATGGACTTCTCATATGGCAGGTAGAGTAAAGTGCAACTGTGATGCATCTTTTTAGAAAGACTCAAAAATGCATCAGGTGGTATTTATTTTATAGGATAAAAGGGGTAAAGTGATGCATGCAATGTCAAGTATAATCTCTTATAGATTAACATTAGTAGCAAAGGTGTTGGCATTAAGGGAAGCTATCAGATTTGTTGCTCATTTTTTTTACTAGAGTGACTTTTAAGTCTGACTCATCGGTGGTCATAGTATCTATTGCTAACCATATTGATGATGTTCCTTAAGAAATAGAAGGTATTATAGAAGAAGTTAAGTGAAGGGTTGCTTTTAATTATGCATGTTCCTTTAACCATGTCAATAAAGATCAAAATTTTATTGTTAACTAGTTATCTAGAAATAGTTTTTTATTAGATAATTGTGGCAATTTTGTAAACTGTCCAAAGGAACTGTGTAATCTTTTTTCTAAAGATGTAACTTTATCTTATGTTTAATGGCAATGATCACTATATTATTAAAAAAAAAGTTATGCAAAAGACCTGAAAGGTGGCTTTTACAACTCAAGGATAGATTCTATCAAAGTCCCCTCCATCCTTTCGCAGCTTCCCCTTACCCTTGGTCTTATCATGAATTAATAACTATAATCCATTATAATTAGCTTGAGAGATTTTGGCCTGAGCCATTCCTACCTGTCTAACTAACTCATCCCTATCACTTGCTTCATTATCATTTAGTTTCCAAGTATCTGATAACTTAAGGCCTAAAAAGACTATTAATTGATGATCAACTCTTTGCTCTATGACTTGATTGCCCTTATTGGTATAGATTGTGTTAACTTCTGTTAACCCTTCTTCTCCTATTCTAGTCTCCAGTAAGACACCCTTCATCCATAATTTATATTTTAGTGATCGGGTGTCGCTTCCGTCAAATTAAATTCCTCACTAACCACACATTGGAATTATTATTTTTGCAGTAGTGGAAGTAAGGGTCGAATCCCACAGAGACGGTTCAACCTCACTTAATCCTTTGCGTTTAGAAATAACTAAAATATTCAGAAAGTAATTGTAATAATAACGAAACAAATAAAACAAATAAAATAAATT
>CANYBF011315760.1:0-10282 GCA_948192965.1 Dalechampia spathulata | reverse complement strand
TATTATTATTATATTCTTAAATTAAGCTTAACAGAATCCATATTAAATTATTTTTAAAGTCCATATACTCAAAAATAGAAATTAGGCTTTAATTCACCAAATAACTTCCTTTATACCCAAATTTTGTACTTATACCTTAAGATTCTTTTTATCTCATCAATATAAACTTCATTTAATCTTAATTAGAAGTAAATTTATTAAGTCATACTTAAACTTTATCATAAAATTCAAAATTCTGAAGTTATATTCTCTTAAAGTGACATTAAGCCATAAATCATCCATTTTAACTTATCTTAAGCTTGGTTTTCTTTATTTTATTTATTAATAATCTTCTGTTTTTAGTAAATTATCATCTAAATCTCATTTTAAGCTTACCATCCATTAATTTTTCCATTAATTGATTTGGCCAACAAGGAAAAATCATGACACACTCACCCACACAACATAAATCCTTTTATTTCATGTGTTTTTACAATCCTAAGCCATTTACTCATCAAATCAAAACCAAAAACCATCAAATATTATGAGTACCATTCGGCTAGAACTTAAATCCCACCAAAATTTCATAAAATCATTCAATCAACCACTAATTCATACTTACTCATTCTCACCTTTAACCCAATAACCAAATCTCCACCTAAAAACAACCTCCTTGTACTTATGCTTCGGATTTATATGTTTCTTCTCCTTTTGACTTCCAATTTATAGATCTATAACTTTAACCTACATGCATGCACTAAAATAAGTTAGATCTAACCATAAAAAGAAGATTTAGTTCATAGAAGTTTTGATTTTTCATCAAAACATATGGTTCTTCATGATTTTTGAGTACAACTTGAAAATCCATGAAAGAAAGGTTTCGGTCTTCTTTAAAACAAAGAAAAACAAAAAGTTTGTTGACCTTACCTTGAAGTATTTACATGAAACTAGTTAAATCATGAAAGATCCAGACCAAAAGAGGATGAAAAATTGCAAACTCCAACTTCTTAAAGAGAGTAGCTTCAGTTTTAAGGCTTTAAGAAATGAAGCATTCGGTCACTGCTTAAAAGTTAAGAAAATGGAACCATTTTAACATAAACTTGCATTAAACACATTTACCTTAGATAGTATTTGAAGTTTGAAGAAAATAAAAGGATAAAGATTCAGCCTTGGTGCTTCAAATGGACATGTATGTTCTCCTTAAGGTATTTTGAAGGAAATGGAAGTCTTTTACCTTTTTCTTAAGCTATTTGCTTAGATCTTGTAAGATTTATGAAGTTTCAGAAGAAATGAAGAAGAGGTTGGCTGCTTTGAGGAAAAATGAAAAAAACTCAAGTGATGAAATGAAAGAAGAAGATAAGAAAGAGATAAGATGGAAAATGAGAGGTTTTGAAAGAAAAAGAGATATGGAGGATGAAGATTTCGGCCAGATGGAAAAACAAATGAATAATTGAGGGAAATGAGGTCCAAATGAGAGGAAAATTTGGTTGGATTCATTTCATTTGGATAAAGTTCCATTTTAGTCCCTAAACTACACCAAACTACCCCTTTTAGCCCTTAAACTTAAATATTTTCTTACATTTATTTTAAAATCCTCCAATCATAACTTAGATTAATATATCTATATACTTTATATATATTCTAATATACCTTAATTTAATTTAAATACCATTCATAAATTTCTCAAACAAATTTAATTAATATTCTTACACACTCTTTCCATCCACTATCACCATTCCCAAACTACTTTTTCTATTTCCTATACACTTTTACAATTACCAATCCCACTTCCATTTTAATATTCTAATTTATTCTTTTACCATTTATATTTATTTATTTATCATCTTACATAGCACTAATTATCCTATTTTCATAATTATGACATCATCTTAATCATTTATGATATCATTATGACATCATAATTAAAAATACTAATTATACATATCTAATATTTAAAATTTATTATATATTCTTACTCATACATTATTAACTCATAATTATTCATTTTCTAAGAAAAATCAATTTAATTTCACTTGCTTACATCATGCTTACATCATCATTACTCAATGATGACATCATAAATAATTTTTAATTGAATTTTTCTAAAATTTTCATATACCTAATTTAAGTTAACAAAAACACTTTGAGCATAGTCAATTAATCAAATTAAGTGTTTTTAACATCGAAAACATCGATTTAGTACCATTTAGGGGTCATTTCAATGATTTTCGTAAAATTTTCAATTTCATCATTTGAGCTATAAACTTTAATCTTATCATATAATTATTACCATAATGATAATTTCACATCAATTTCACATCAATAACATATAAAATATAATATTTCAAGTAATTTCATAAATGCATCGTATGTGCTCATTTCAAGATGTGACAATTAGTATAATAATAATATTTATAAATAATATTAGTATAAATAATAATATGTAATAAATAAATATACTACAAATCATTTATTAATGATACTAATATTATTTATTAAATATTTATTACAACTACTAATACTACATAAATCATTATAATTATTTTTCATTCATAATAATAATTGTACTAATATTATAATATTAATAATAATTATTATTATTAATATTAATAGTATTCCATATAATATTAAAATATAATATTATATAAATCATAATATAATAATAATAATATAATAATAATAATAATAATAATAATAATATTATTATTATTATTAAAAAAATAATAATATTACTATTACTTATTATTAATATTACAAATAATTAATGTTAATATTATTCAATTTAATAATCATAATACTAACAATAATTACATTTTAATTTTTATTCAATATAATTAATCATTATTTAATCATTATATTATATTATTAATCATATTATAAAATAAAATTAATCATTATAATATCATTACATTTTTATTTATAATAATAAAATATTCATAATTAAAACAATAATTAAATAATTTAGTCAATCAAAGACACTTGGTCGCCAACTTTAATATTATGCCACGTCATTCAAGAAATTTGACCGTCCTTATAACTGGCCAACTTTGTTTTTATGCCACTTGTCATGCCACATCATCACTACATCATTGCCTGGGCGCTACATCATTCGACGGCTGGTAAAATCGGCGGCCAACTCGGATTTCACACCAAACCGGAAATTTTTTTCCCTTTCACACCAAATCAAGATTTTTTAAAATTATTTGCATCAATTTGAGAAATTGCCCCTGATAAATGAGGCAATTAAAATTAATTTCAATAATTATTATAAATTAAAGAATCATCCATATCTTTTATGAGCTAAAATTCACCTATCATCATTCTAAAAATATATATAAAAAATCATCATTAAATACGTATGGAATGAAAAATATTATCATGAAAGATATAAAATTGAATATGTAAATTAGAAACAATAGATATAAATATAAGTCGAACAACCATTTATCATATATAGGTAATTTATTTAAAATTTAATTATTTAGATTAGGTGAAATTAATTGTAATAAATGTATTTTTCATATTAATTATTAATTATTATATATATATATATAAGTTAGTTAGTTTTCATTTTCATAGGAATTTGTTATCTATTATTTATATTTGTTAAGTTGAATAGGATGGAATATTTGTTAAGTTGAATAGGATGGAAGGTGGTAGATTGTCATAATTCAAACTACATCATGGTGACACATTTTATAAAGATCCATGACTTGCGTATATAGGGCTAACAAGAATTCAAAAATTTATCATTTGAAGCTTGAGTGTATAAGGCTTTCAAATAATTATCGAAGATATAAAAAAAGAGAGTTGGAAGAATAAGTTTAAGAAGTCGTTCCTTTTGGCTATTTTTATTATTAATTAGATTATAATTCTAGGTGTTTTATGTATATGTTAAATAGTATTAATGATTAACCCATTTAAAAGGAAAATTGAAGATGTTTAGCCAAATGTGTGGATTTATGGAATTTGAAAATTTTATGGAATGTTAGATATTTTGTTGCTTATAAAAGTGAAAATGATATTTTTCAAATGACTAACGTAATTTTTAACTTTGAATGAATGACATATGTTTTAGTTTCATTTTTAATGCCATACTATTTAATTTATGCATTATATTATTAAGATAATTTAAATAAATTGATCAAATCAAAATCGATAAAAAACTAAAATTAATGGTTAATCAATCTGATGATTTAAGTTTTCAATTTTTAAAATTTTTGATTTTCAATTTCGGTTTCAGTTCGTAAGTTTAAAAGTCTATATGATTTGATTAACTAATAGAACCATATGAATTTATTATTTATATGTTATATATATATTAGTTAGCATATAATATAATTAGATATGTGCTATGCTAAATGGTATAATTACATTTGTTAAGGTAATAGGTTCAAGTTTTATCACTAACCTTGTTTTACATTTTTTTTACATTTTACATTTTGTATTATTAAATAAATAATAATAATAATATACCTTTTTCATCAATTTTCTAGATTTGCTTCATTTGATATTCCCTTTCTCTCCAAATGTTCCTAACCTTAAATCAAATCCAACCCAAAATCAAGAAAACTAGAAAATCACTCGAATTTATCCAAAAATCAACAAAGAATCCTACACTCAACATCATCCATCTGCTCGATGTTTTTACAAAGAATCATTGAAATCAACCTCAAGTGTGGATCTATCTTTACTTTCCTTCCTTTTTTTACTTTTTCCCTTATTTTGATAGGTTATGCTTATGGTTTTCATGATTTATGAATGCTACAGTAGCATTCATGACATCATGATTATTTGAATGATCTGTGACAGTTAAATAGTTAGCCTTTTTGTTCATGTTTTTACTGAAAAACTTGATTTTTTCTTTTGGTAAATAGCTTCATGCAACACATAGTATGCTTTGTGATTCATGTAGTTTTGTTTCCATTTCATATGACACATATAATGCTTTATGCATCACATATAGTCTATTTTAATACTATATTGGTTGCATGAACATTTATATGTGACGCATGTTGTGTTCTAGGTTGGTTGAAATTTATGTATTCAATCAATTTTTGCTTTAGTTTTTAATTTATTTGAAGATTTTAGTAGCATTCATGATTCCATGGTGATCCTAATGATATGGACTCTTCATAAATCACTCCAATTTCATTAATTTTGGCTTCAAAATTGATTAATCAAGTTGAATGCTATTTTTGATTTGATTTAGTTACAATAGGGATGATTAAGATTTAATTAGATGCTAATTACACCTCTAATTGATGCATAATGATGTTAGGATCTTCCAATTTTAATCCTCATGATCAATTTGATTGTTGTTGGACCATGGGGGTCCTTGATTTTAGTTTTGATGTTAACAAACAATGTTTTATGAAAATTATTCAAGTTTTGAGTGTTTTAAGCTTATTCCGGGCGTACCTGTTTTGGTACGGGTGTACCAATGGGTGGTACGATCATACCGGTGCTCTTAAGAATTTTGTTTGTCAGTGTTTTTGGTGTGGTACAGGCGTACAAGAAGTGATACGGGTGTACCATTTAGTTTCTTAAGCCGTACGGATGTGCAAAGAGGCCGTAGGGGTGGAAAAATGTCCAGAAAGTTTGGTACGGGCGTACCACTTTATGGTACAACCGTATGCAATGTTTTGGCACCATTTTGGAGACATTTTTGGGTGCCGTATGGGCATACAGGGAGGTGTACGGCCGTATGGGTCAAAATATGTATTTTTTAGCTTTTTTGAAAAAGTCGTACAACGACTCTATTTTGCATTTAATACATCCCCAACGGTCATATAAGCTTAGAATAGATTATATAAGTGTAGATTAACCTTATTGAAGGTAGGAAATCAATTTACAAACATTATTTTCTTTGTTAAATACATTTTGATGTATTCTTGAAGTATTTTCTTGATTTCTTGAGTGAGGTTTAGTGTGAGCCTTTGGAAAACACTTGTTGTAAGGGTTTAAGTATGAGCCTTGGGAAAACACTTGGGATTGAATTCTTGTTGAAGAATTCTTTATTGTATTTGTGTATTAATTAGTGGAAACCTAAGTTGTTTGCTTAGGTGAGTGGATGTAGGCATTTGTTGGCCGAACTACTCTAAATTTTTTATGTTCTATTTCTTTCCATCTCTTCAACTCTTTTCGATTCTTATGTTACCTCCATACTTAGGATTTTAATTGTTTTGCTATTAAATTAATGATTTTACTTAATTTTTCAATTAAATGCCATTTTAATTATAATTTTAAGTTTAATGATATCATTAGACTTAATTGGATGTTGATTTATTTCTAAGTGATATTACATATGATCTTAGAATCTTCTAATTATTTCATTAATCGATTTTACATAAAATTGATTATTTTGATGTTTTTCACTATCCGACTCATGTTAATTTTTACTTTTCATGAATGTTACTGATATATTTTATAAGATTAGATTCTTGATTCATCCTTTCATATCGCATTGGATTGATTAATCGCAACATCATATTTCTTTTGTTACCTAATATTGAATGTTTATTTTATTTTCCATTATGCATTTTTAGCTTATGCTGTTCGATGTCATATCTTCTCGAGTGGAGGAGTTATTACTTAACGACTCATGTTTTGTATTGTTGTCATGCTATATCGTGTTGTATATGCTTTATTCATGCTTATACATGCTCGCCTGCTTAGGATAACTTACTCAACTAAAATGGTACAATCAAACTTGAAACTCTGAGAAAATATATCTTCATCAGCTGAACCCATCTCTAAAAGGTTTGACTTAGCACTCATGCTATGGGTCGGTTGAATCAAATTTGGAACCATTTGATGGTGACTTCATCTTGCAACCTTCATTAGGTCTATTTCATTCCTCGAGGTATCTTCTTGAGAAGACTACACTTTCACTTCAAGTGGGCCCTTGGTGTCGTCTGTCGGAAGCCTCACTTTAAGTCATAGTGAAAGCCCCACCAAAATAATGATTAATTAATTTTCTTATTTGAATGCAATTCATTAATCACCCTATAAAGAATATGTGTTTTTTTAACTATGAAAATAATGCATAATATAACATTGAACCTGCTTACTATATTTGCAATCTGTACATGATATATTATTTTGTTAAGATTGAAACTTGTCATCATATTACTGTTGACCTTAAATTTTCATCTTGCACTGCATTTTTACATCTTCATTGATTTGGACTGATGATGACTTCCAATATCGATTTCGTGTTTCATACATTGGTTTTAGCACCTTAAAGGTGTTTCTAACCTATGGAGCATGTTACTTTTAGCCTCTAATAGTTAGAGCATGTTACAAATGTAAAGCACGTTACAAAAACATGTGTAATATGAGTGGCCTATTTTCCTTGCTCAAGTAAAATATATTATATGCTCCTTTGCCATTTTAGCATGTGATGAGTCATTCTAGTATATGATTGTTGACCCTTACTTTTCACCATCGTATAATTTTGGATCTTCGTTAATTCGGCTAGGATTTAGTCCCCGATATGGATCCCGATTATACATATAGGCCCCTGTGTCTTCCTCTGTGTGTTTTGGTGCGTAGAACATTTCAGGACTGGTGGGGCCCACCATGGCGCCTGGCGGGACCCGCTGTGTATTTTGAGTATTTTGTGCATGCAGAACACCCTTTCCCTATTACCTGCGCAAGGTAAACCGCCTGAAACGTAAAACATTGCATTTTTGGCCCTGGGTACTATTCATCATGAATAGTACATAGGTGGGGCCCACTAAACAGAAGCGGGGCTCGCAGCCCCCAATAGCCTATTCTGTATATTCTGTACTTACAGAATACATTTCCCAGTTGCCTTACGTAAGGCACAGCACTTGGCATCGCGAATGCCATCTGCTGGGCCCACTACACTGTGGAGGCCCACCTAGTGTAGGCCCGCTGCCCTTATTGCCTATTCTGTGTATTCTGTACCTACAGAATACAATTCCATGTTGCCTTACGCAAGGCACAATGCTGGGCATCACAAATGCCATCTTCTGGGCCCACTACGCGATGGGGCCCACTTAGCAATAACAAGAGCCCGCTGCACCTATTTCCTATTCTGTGTATTCTGTACTTAAAGAATACATTTCACACCTGCCTACACGTGGTAGGATACGCAGAATATAAAATATTGCATTTTAGACCTAGGTTACTATTCACTATGAATAGTATACAAGCAGGGCTCGCTTCCCTAATTAGCCAATTCTGTGTATTATGTACTTACAGAGTACATTTCGCTGCTGTCTTACGCAAGGCACATCTCGTGGCATTCCGAATGCCACATTTGTAGGTTCACCTCGCTGTGGGGCCCGCGAAACACTAGTGGGGTCCGTTTCCCACTATCGTTCGCTTCAATGCGTTCTGTACACACAGAACACACCCTATCTGCCGCCTCACTTGAGGCGGAACGCTTGGTATGCTATTGCCGCCTATCATGAATAGTACCTAGGTGGGCCCACCACCTGAATTCACCAATTTGAGTGTTCTTGACATGTAGAACACATTTCCGTTAGTGCCTATGCAAGGCACGACTTATAGCATCCCGTATGCCACTTTTTAGCCTTAATGGGCGTATTGGGCCCAAATTGGGGCCATTAGCCAAAACTCAAAGTTCGGGGCTGAATTTGAGAAAACTTATAACTGCAAAGTTTCTCGAAATGTCATTTGCACTTTCCTGGACATATGGTACACATCCCATTCCACCCGTACGAGGCGAAGCACATAGGTCAAAAACACAACGTGCGTAGTGCATAACCCTATAAGCTACGCACGTTGCATAGAAAAGACGTTTGGTCGGGAGCCATTTTGGGACCGAATGTGGAAAAAATTTCTTCCACAAAGTTGTTCCTCACGTCAAATAACACTTATATGCTTCATGGCGCATCCCGGAAGTGACCACAATGGGCCCTACGCGAGGGTTTCTAGGCTATATGCGCGCATATATAGCCCTATGTGCGCCACATGTAGCACATGTGTGGTGCATATAGCCTAACATGTGGTGCACATGTATGCAAATATGTGCCAAAAATTACAAAATTGCCACCCAAAAAATCACTCTATAAATATAGAGCTTGGGCAACATTTTTTGGACCCCGAAATTTGCTCTGAGAGCAGCCAAACCTCTGGCAAAATCCTCCCAAATTAATTAAACACTTAATTAATTTATTTCTTAGGATCTAGGGACTTAATTGGCTTAGTTAGGCTCTCTAAACGTTCCTGGAGTGAAGATCTACAAGAATACTCGACCGGATCAAGGTAATTTCTGCCCATTTCTTCGTATTTCTCCATTTTCCTCTATTTTTTGAGTTTATATGCTGTGCATATAGACCTATGTGCACCACATGTAGCACATGTGTAGTGTACATAGGCCTATATACTGTGTATATAGGCTTCGATTTTCAAAAAAACTCACGTTTTAACCCCGATTTTCTCCGGTTTTCTTCTCGATCTGGCCACTTTAGGGCCATTCAAGGCTTTCCCATGCCTTGGGTGCCCTGGATCTGCCTTAAACAAGCCAGATTTTAAATAATTTTTAACTTAAAAATTATTTTTCATGATTTTGATGCAAATCCTCGAGCAAAAACCCTGTTTTAGGTCCGATCTACTTAGATCGGGGCCAGATCTAGGGTTTCTGCTAAAAGAATTTCGGTTTTCTTTCCATTTTCAAAGCTATGTGCGCCACACATGGCTCTATGTGCACCACATGTCCCTCATGTGTGGTGCACATAGATCTATGTGCTGCGCACATAGATCCCGGTTTTTACAGAAAAGCCTTATTTCAACCTGAACCGCTCCCGAAACACTTCGGTTTTGAATTTTCCAGTGACTCCAGTAGCTAGATCGTGCACTTGGGGTTCTGGATCTGTCATAAATCACTCAGATCTGCTTAATTTTAGCCTTAAAATTAATTATTTCAATTAATTGCTTAGTTAATTGTTTGGTTCATTAAACCGGAGGCCGAAACGAGGTCAAAATGAGGTACTGTCTTCATTAAACATGCTTATTTTTGTCTGTAGATCATTTCTGTACTGACAGATTGAATTTTCTTGCAGATCTAGAGGCTATGTGCGCCACACCTCCTCCATGTGTGGCGCATATAGCTTGATGTGCGGCGCGTATAGTTCACATTTTTCCAGAAAAACTGTATTTCAGGTTGTATTTTGGTCATATTTTGACGTATCCAGTGGTATTTGAGTTTCACAGTAGCTCAAGTATTCTGGAAAAGTCATAAAATAATTTTTACATAATTAATTTTGGCCTCAAAATTAATTTTTACGATAAAATGCCATTTTTACTC
>CANYBF011315486.1:0-14316 GCA_948192965.1 Dalechampia spathulata | reverse complement strand
GTTTTATTTCCTAGTTTTCAAAGTTAATTCAATTGGATTAATAGAAACAAACTAGGTGGCGACTCCACACATATCCCGTTTTTTCTCAAAAGTTAAAACCTGTAAAAACCGGAAAAGCCGAGAAACGGATACGTACGCTCACACTAATCATCCCGCATTCAACAATTCAAAAAAATAAAATAAAATAAAATAAAATAAAATACTATTCATCAGAATGCCACAGATTATGCAATGAAATTGTAAAAAGTCCAAGCCGTGTGTGTGCAGACGTGACATAAACTTGATAAAAAAAAACTTATCTACAAAATTTCAAAATTAAATATTTTTAAAATTGATGATATGATAAAAACTAAAGAAAGAGATATACAATTAAGTAAATCTTTTGAATATATAATAGTTTTGTTACCTAAAACTTTACAACAGCAAATAAAAACTTAAAATATATTTATATAGAACTTATACAAATTAGTATAAAATCCTTAACTAGAGAGGGACTAAATACTAGTATATTAATGGTTACCAAAAATGCTAGATTTATAAACTTTTAAGATTCTTTACTATGATCAATTAAAACTAGTCATAGTGAGGATTAAATTTCTTTTGATATACATCTTAATATAACAGTATTGCTAAATGATGTAAATATATTAAATGTATGGTATTAGAAATAAAAACTCATAATTACAAAATGTTCAAAGAATAAATTCTTGTTGCATAATATATAAAATACATTACAAAGCTAGGGTTTCTACTTTTTCTACAAAATATAAGATACAACCTAAGATTCGAGAAATTAAATTTTTATAAATAAATTTTAGTAAAACTAACACAATAATTCCTAGGAATATAAAATACATTTTTAACTTGTATCATGCTTAGGGAAGATTTAAATCAGGATTTTTGGAAAGAAAAGTTTTAGCTAGACTACCATTTTTCCTAAGAGAAAAGGTAAGAAATAGTATAAAATAAGAATTAAGTAACCCAATTTTGTATAATTTGTTAACTTATGATTAACTTATTGGTATAGTACGAAAGGAAAGCCTAAAGTTTTGTCAGGATATAAAGCTTTAAAAGTCTTTAAACTATGAAATATGTAAAACAAAACAAAAATTAAATTCATTTTGTAAACAATTTGATTATAGCATAACAAAAAGTTATAACGATTGTAGAGGACAATGTTCAAACTCCTATGAAAATCATATAAAAACCCTATAAAAAATTTTTGACTTTTCGATTTTGATAAATATCAAAATTGATATTTATTAACTTAAGTATTTGATTAATTAATTTAAGTAATTTTTTACTCAATTCATATTTATTAATGTTTATGATTTTGAAGAAAATATTTTCTTTCTTTTGATTTATTGATAATTGCATTAATTTTGCATTCATGTGATTAGTTTATTTACATGGATAATATTTGATAAATATCTTAATTGAATATACCATTGTTTGACTTAATAATTATCTAATGGATTTTATTATGATTATCTTAAATATTTGGAAAGATAAGATGGTTATCTATTACTTAGAAAGGATTTTTGATTTCACTTTGTTTTCAAATTATCTTATTGCATATTTTATATATTTGACTTTTTCAAATTCAAAATATATTTCATCTACGTGGAAGGAAACATTTTAGATTGACTTTGGAAATTAAATTCAACAACTAATTTCATGAAAGGAAACCAATGGTTTATGGACGATTCTAAAGAGGATTAATTTAAAAGCTTATTTGCCTAAGGTACTTCTTAGAATTTTTGTTAAAAAATTTTGAGGATATCTATCTTTTGGAGCTCAAATCAAATAAGTTTCAAAATATAACTTTTTCTCTTCTGATAAAATGATTTTAAGATATATTTATATTTTCTAAAAATGTGAAGTTTTCAAAATCAATTTTTGTAATAAATCTATCCGTCACGTGATTTCAGCTTACTAATTTAATGTAACAGAAAGTTATTTTTAGAATAATTTTAAGTAACTTACATATTTATATTCTATGTATTTTTCGAATATATTGTCATATTTTCAAGTATAAGTATATAAGTTTTGAAGTTAGAAAATACAAGTAATAAACAAGAATGAAAAGGATTAAATTGATATACATCTAAAAGTATTTTTCTAAAGAGCTTCATTTGAATATTTATTCTCAATCTTTTTAATAGGATTTTGTAAAAGTTGTGAGAATTTTATACTTAAACCATTTTGGTTGTTGTAAGAGGTTTTAAAGTTAATCTATTTATAAAAACTTGAAAAGGTTACAAATGAGCCTATGAAAGTCATCACTGTATATCCATATCACGTGATAATCATATTAGTTTAGTTGAACTCCATATGGTTATTATCTGTATATCTTAAAGTTAACACTTCTACGCTGAATTTAACAATAATAGTAATTATGTCTGGCATTCTCTCTGCCTCTATTATTTCATCATTTCTATTCACGAGATAGTAATTATATAATGTACGTGCCAGTGATTGCAAATGCATTGCATTCCACTTTACTCTATCATTTCATCTCAAGAGGATATCAATGATATATTGTATGAATTATTGAATGCAAATGCTTTGCACTTTCTTCTCTACTTTATTTCACTGTGTTTATATCCATATATATCCATGTGACTAATTGAGGAAGGACCTGAACTCAACCTACCTCATGGTTAATAATTTACTATAAGGCTCACTCAAGGGAATCAAACTCAACCTGCCTCAAGAATAATCATATCATCATATTATTCACAATTGGTAGAGACCAAACTCAACCTACCATCAAGGAGGGAATTGTACTCAACCTGCCTCATAAATCTCATCAATTATCAATTTTATATAAATATACTAATGCCTCCTTTGCATTACCTTATATTTATACTTTACATATATATAACTATGTCTCATTTATTCCTCTAAAATGTCATGTTGATGGTTTATGATGTATGATTTCAATGTATATGCGTTTATATAATGGCGGCACATCTATAAATAATAACATCTCAAAATACTTCAATACATCGTATCTCCAACATCAATATAAAATAATTAAATTTTCGTAACACTTTGTGTTATGAAGTTTGAATCAATAACAATAGCACAATTGTGAATCTATAACCATTTAGAATCTCCATATACTGCATAATCATTAGTAATGAATAATAATTAAATAAGCATAATATTTTATGTTTCAAAGCTTGAATTGTTAAACTCTTTATTATACCTGTAATTTCATTTGTAGCATAATTATTATTAGGCACGAACCTACTTTCGCTTTGTTTTTATCTCCTTATCTAATGAGAGTGGCATCCCTTCGACTCTCTTCACATGTGTACATAAATTCCCTTTTCACTATTTTAATCAAATGATTCCTGTAATTATTTTGGTCATTCAAATATATTTTTGTTATCTATATATATATATATATATATAAGTTAGACCTATGTCACATTCTACATAACGTTAATTTACTAATTTATCATAATCTAGATATTTTTAGTTTTCAAACAATACATCAATTTTATAATCATTTACTTGGTGGTTAAATTTATGATTTTAATTTAGCCTAATTGACAAACATACTCTTATTAGCACTAATAAAATTCAACACCAATCATTTTAGCATATGATCATGTATAAAGCAAGTAGTAAATTCAAGCTTTATTTATCAATGTTCCAATTAATGTTATACTATCAAAGTCTTTCTTTACACATATGGAATTTAATGGTAAGATTTAGTCCAATTGAGTAGGATTTAAACATGTGAATCCTAATATATATAGACTCTTAAATGAGGAGTAGATGATCCAAAACCGTCCTAGGAAAGTACATATGAAATACTTAAACTCCCTTGCTTCTATGTATTTTTCTTCTATGTGTTTTTTGTTACTGTTTCTTTGTTGCTTATATTGTCCTTCTTACATGGCAAATCACCTATATTCTATAACCATAGTACTTACAAGGACTCAATTCAATGTATTTACTTCATTAGTCCCAAATTAATTATGTTATACTCTGCTTCTTCCATTGTATTATTCACACCAACTTTATGTACTTCCTGCCTTAATTTTTTTTATTGCACCACTAACTAAAATGTACATACATAATTCTCCAACTGAATCATGGCTTGGGTCACCCTCTAATGATACTATTTGAACACATTAGATGTTCTGTGTTTAAACAACCAAGCATGCGTTATGAAAATAAATCTTTACACCTTCTTTATGACTCTAAAATGCATCCCATAACTGTAAGTTTCAATTTGTTGAACCAAAATTAAATTAAGCAGTAGATAACCATTTCTTTGAGCTCACACATACAAGGGTTGCAAACTTGTTCTTCTTTACACAAGAATTCAAACACGTAACTAGCTTCATTTTCCATCTAATCCATTTCAAGGTTCTTATTTAATTATTAGCTTTTGGACACATTACTAATCCCATCTTAACTTTGATTTTTCTTATGTTCATCACTAACGCCAGCCTAAATATATATTCATGTGAATCAGTTACAATCTAGCTTATTAATAAAGTGGATTTCTACCACAACCACTTATCATCATCCTTTCCAAGTGCGTCAATTCACAGGCTCACCATCAGCTCAAGTTCTTGTTTGATGTGTACATAATTCAGAGCTGCTGAAAGTCAAATCTTCAGTTATCGAAGTTTACCATTTTCCACACAAGCATGTTAGTATTTAAGATATAAAAAATATGGTTAAATTGGGAGTTTACGGTCCAGCTAAGATAGTTGGACATGTGGTTATGTGTTTCATGCTTATGATCCATTGTTTCTACCTTGCCTGTTACCTACGCGTACCCGCTCCTCTTCAATTTTTTCCTTCTCAACATCTACTTAATATTTAGTTTAAAAAGGAGTCATGGTTTCTTTCTTATCAGGTTTTCCTATCTCATTCACATACAGAAAAAAATGTATTCAAGCATCACTTACAATTTTAATATCTTGCATTCAACACACATACAACCTGTTGTTAACGCACACCTATATACTATACTAAGAATCACTTCAAGATTCTAGCGAGAGATTGCTTCTCTCTCCAGTTAGATTAATTCTTGCATGCAATAACAACTCATCGTACTGACTTCATTACATACGTTTGTGCGCCCTTAGTTAAGTTGTATATGAAATCTCTAGTTGGCTGCCTAAATCATTTTCCCACGTGATCCATTAGAAGTATCAATGAACTCACGGTTGAATGGTTATGAACTAAACCATTCCAAAAGGATGTCTTATTGTCGCTTAACTTGGTCATTTAATAACCTAGTTTGGACATGTAAACTTATCTCAAAACATGACATTTCCAACCATAATTAACCATTACACTAAGCATGATGTACATTCAATTCAGAGCTGCTTAGATTCAAATATGTCAGCAGCTAATTCCACTATATTTCTACTTGATCATTGAAACATTTAATGCTCGTTTGACTTAATTCCTATGGGGAGTTGTGGTCCGATGATTTGGGTGTTAGATGTTCATGTATACGTAAGTTTCCAGTATTTAGAGATATATATCTATATATATTACCAACTCCTAACCAATCTTGCACCATATATATATATACACTACAACCATCGAAGGAAAGATACAAAATCATTTCCACAAACGCATTCTAATCTACTTGTTAAAGTTATTTATGCATACCCAAAGTTTGAATTCATTATCATATTAATACGGATTAACCAACAACTTATAAATTAACTAATACTTTGTTTCCATTCCAACTTCTTCCTGGGATTTATACACAATAGACATACGGCAGTTCAAGTTTTCCCTGGTGCACATAACACGCATTTATGGCTCTTCAAAAGTTTCTTTTTTTATGTTAAGTAGAACGCACCCTAGTTTGCTACCAATACAATGCCCAAAAAGGTTACTCAAGTACATAGCAACAAGGCCAGCATGAGACCTTCACTTCCACGATGTACTTCCCTCTTGAATATTCAGCAAAGCTCAAGCATGACAACCCACAGAAGGTGTACAAGACCAACTAAGTTAAGTCACCAGCTTCCTATTAGTTTCCTTTCTTGGTTCTCTACTAATTTCAGGGGTAATTCTTGATAGAAAAACCTTAAGCAAGGCTATCCACCTAGGAATGGTTGAATCACCTACGATGGGGGTTTCAGTAGATTTGTCCAGAAATTATTGTCCAGCCTCCCAACC
This sequence comes from Dalechampia spathulata, assembly GCA_948192965.1. NCBI lineage: Eukaryota > Viridiplantae > Streptophyta > Magnoliopsida > Malpighiales > Euphorbiaceae > Dalechampia > Dalechampia spathulata. Next base: position 8,142 of record CANYBF011315486.1, on the reverse strand, counting down.
TTGTACGCTAATTCCAGAAGATATATGTGCACCGTCTCAACGCTTCCACTCAGTAACTATCCCTCTTCCTATATTTTATTAGTAATATTTACATATACTAATATATATTTAATTAATATTTGGCATTATAAATTTCATAGCTTTGATGCAAATAGCATATGTATATAATTCATAAATCGCTCAATATAAATATGGTCTAATCTCCCGCTTACCTTTTATAATAATTTAAATATTTGTAACTTATACTTTTGTTAAACCGTGTACCTTGTTTAATTAATTATTCACTTATTTTAAAAAGAAAACTTAATATGGAAGTTTAAAATAACCCTAAGTGACACACAATCTTATTTATTAATACATTTATTTAAATTTGTTCTTAAAACATAAATCATAGGGAATTTTCAACATGTGATTATTTATTACTTATCTAAAATGATAATCATTTGTGTGTATGTATGTGTATGTATGTGTATGTATATATATATATATATAAAAGGATATACAAACAACAAACATGATAAAACATGATAATACTAATGAAGATTTATTTAATTCTTTGTGTTTCAATTTATAAACTAAATTGCTTAGATGTACATAAATATAATTAATCACTATAAGAATTTAATATTTGCTATCGATATTATTTATAAATGATTTTAATTTAACCTTCATTTGAATTATCCATTTACTATTCTTCTATTATAAAATTTATCAAATAACATCAATTTTTAAGATTTTATTAATAACCATTTCCACATCAAATGCAAGTATATTCTTAGACAATACTAGCAATATAAATATCTACATAAATATTTAAATAAAATAATTTAACCATCAAATATATTTTAATACCATACCAATAATGTAATTATTTGTAAGTATAACAAAATAATTTAATTATCAAATTATTAATCTTATTCAATTTAATCACTTCTTATGCTAATAATTTAATCACCAAAATAGAATAAATAGATAAATAAATAAATAAAAATGATTAGATGTAACTGTAATTAAAGTAGTTACAGGGAATGTATGGATGTAACAACTCATGTGGATGCCGGTGCCAAAGAGAGTATGGACAAGGAGTGGCTCTTGGCAAGCTTCTAAACGGAGGGACACATGAATGAACTTATCCCACACCAGAAGAATATGGATCCTGAGACTGTGTAGGGATGAGGCTGCACATTTGAGTGATTTTGAGATTGTGCAGGTTTGGCACTGTACAATTGAGAATAACTTAAGTGATTAGAAAGGTACTATCCATACCAACAAGGTGTATCTACCTTTTTGGTACTCATTTCGTAAGAACTCCATAAACCTCCTAGGAAGTTTCCTTAAGAAACATGTAAATAAGGATAAAACATATTGGAAATGTCCTGTGTTAGGTTGTAGAGACAGTCATCAAATGAGGCTATTACATAGAGGTTGTTAAGTTAGCCTGCTAGAATTTGAAGAGGTTGTAAGTTAACTTACTAAAAACTTTTGTTGTAAAGGTTTTAAGTTAGCCCTGAAAACTTGTTTTAGTGGAGCCTCAAAATATTGATTTTGAGAGAGTAGATGTAAGCATTTAGGTTGAATCACTATATATCATGTGTCGACTACTTTCTTCTTTTCTTCTTATTTATTAACTTGCTATTTTCAATTGCTTTATTTTGAAAAGGCTTTTGATTCAATCAATCTATTATTTTCTAAAGGGGAGTTTTCAAAAATCAATCAATTTATTTCCTCAACTTTGATTTATTTGGAATTTATTTAATTTTGACAAAACAGCTTACTAAAGTGTATTTTAGTTCACTAATTTCAAAAATAGTTTACTAGTTTTGAAAATAGTTTGCTTTTAAATTTTTTAAAGTTTGTCAATTCATCCCCACTCTTGATTGCTATTTTTAAGATGAATAAAAAATTACAAGAAAAAACTCAACAAGAATAATTATTATGATAGAGCTAAGAAATATAGACACAAAAACCTAATAACCAAAAATATTTCAAAAAAAGATACAAATACAACCTATAAGGATTTAGAATGGTATAATTAAGATAAAAAAAAGGTCACACTTCTAGAATTTATAATTTAATAAAAGATTATAAGAATTAAGTTTAGAAGAATATATTTTAAGTAAATATATATGAATTATATTTAGAATCTAAAATGAAACATTATATGATATAGAAGAAGAAATTGATCAAATTAATACTAATACATCAAAAACTAATAGCAAAACAATAAATATTTTATCTAAACAGCAAGAGTTCTTACTAGCATTAGTAAAAAACATAGAAGATCTAAAAATGAAAGAAAAATTTTTAAATAAATTATTATATGATTTTAATAGTAACAATAATAGTCCTAAAATAATTGAGAAATTAGGAATATAACCATAAACTTATGACTTAACAACAATAGTAAATAAGAACAAACAAGTCAAGACTAAACCTACAATAAATGATCTACAAAAACAAATAATGCAAATTGAAATAGAATTAAAAGAATTAAAAATTAAGCAACAAAAGGACTCACAAATAATTCAAGCCTTAAAAAATGAACAAGATAATGTCATAACAAAAATTCTTCTAAAAATGATTATCAAGAAGGAAATAATATTAGTACCATTAAAAAGGATAAAACTTCCTTGTTGTATTAAATGAAATAACCTTTCATAAATACTTGATATCAATAAAGATAATATTTTCACAAAACTACATAATAGATACTATTGAACTATTTGATACTAGAACAAATTTAAACTGTATAAAATCAAATTTAATACATAATAGATTTTGTAATGAAACTAATGAAAAACTAACTACAACTAATAAAACTAAGTTACAGATCATGGGTAAAACTGAAGCTTCTATCATAAATAATAATTCAAAACTACAAATTGTATTCATTTTGACAAAGAATATATACATCATATGGTAATACTAGGAACATCATTTGTTAGCCTAATTACACCTTACACTATAAGAGGGGTAATATAAGCTTCAAAATTAAAAATAGAAAAATAGAATTTTTATTTTTAGAAAAACCTAAAAGAAAATTTCTTAATTTATTATGATCATATATGATACATAAATTAGAAATAAATTCTATATAATCAAGGCTAAAATATAACATCTTTGTATCCTAAAAGGTAATTTAAATACACAAAGGATAAATAAACAACTAAAATGGACTTAGTAAATATAAAAATATAACAAATAAAAACCCAAATTGGAAAGAAACTATGTTTAGACCTCCCCAATACATTTTGGATAAGAAACAATATATAATTGATTTTACCTTATGAAAAAGGATTTAATGAAAACGATCTAACAACCAGGGCTAGATTAATATAGATATTTCCATATTTGAATAAATTTTACGAAAAAAAAAGACTTAGAAACTAAAAATTTGATTTGCAAGTTTAGAAGTCCTTTGTCTTATGTTGTGTTTTATGTCAATAAAGCCTCGAAAATAGAAAGAGGAGCATTCAGATTAGTAATAAATTATAAATCATTAAATAAAGCTTTAAAATGGATTAGATGCCTAATACCAAATATAAAAAATTGGTTAAACATATTATATAATGCAAGCATATTTTCTAAATTTGATATAAAATCTGGTTTTTAGCATATATAAATTTACTCTAAACGATAGATATAATACTACTTTTATTGTCTCTTTTGGACAGTATGAGTGGAATGCCATGTCGTTTGGATTAAAAAATGCACCATTAGAATTTCAATATATAATGAATGATATTTTCAAACCTTATATAAAATTTTGTATTGTTTATATTAATGATGTATTAGTTTTTAGTAAAAATATACATGAAAACATTAAACACTTAAAAATGTTTTTTATGATTGTTAAAAGGAATGGAATAATTTAAGTAAAATTAAAATATCATTATTGCAAACTACAATTATATTCTTGGATCATAACATAAATCAATATATTTATAAAACCTATAAAAAGAAAGTTATCTTTTGGTGAAAATTTTCTTGATGAAATTATAAATAAAGCCCAATTGCAAAAGATTCTTAAGATGCTTAAACTATGTTATAGATTTCTATCCAAACTTAAGTAAAATAATAAAACACCTCCATAATCGACTAAGAAAAATCTAGAACCCTCGACTAATACCCATACTAGTATTATTCAATAATTTAAAACTTTAGTAAAAACTATTCCTTATTTATATATTCCAAACCCTCTTATTTATATATTCCAAACCCCATAGCATAAAAAATTATTGAAACTAATGTGTTAGATATATGATATGGAGGCATTTTAAAACAAATAGAAAATGGTAAGAAATGTATTATTTAGTTTACTTTAGGACATTGGAACTCTACTTTGATAAATTATTCTAAAATTAAAAAAGAAATATTAAGCATTATCTTATGTATTTTAAATTTCAATATGATTTAGTAAATTAAAAATGTTTACTATGTATTGATTGTAAATCTGCAAAAGAAGTCTTACAAAAAGATGTTAAAAATCTTGCATCAAAATAAATTTTTGCATAATGACAGAATATGTTAAGTATTGAATATGTTAAAGGAAAAAATAATAACATTCTTGATTTTCTAATACATGAATTTCTTCACAACAAAAATGGGGAATAGAAAGAAGAAAGCCAATAAAGCCAAAGAAAACTTAAAATTTGATTCTAGTAAAACCAATTCCAGTACCAATTCCAAGAACACTAGTTCACCATCTAAAGCCCTTTCTAACCATTCAAAAGATATTGTAAAATCTAGTTCTAAATTGATAAAGTAACGGGCTGATGTTGCCTAAGAGAAAGATGATGTTAAAGCTCAAATTATAAAAAAAATTAGGTAGCTTAGTTTGCCTATTCTTCAAAGATACTCCAAGCTATAAAAGATATAAGTGCCAAAGAAAGGCTTTGCAAGCTACAGGTAAGGCTCTTATGTCATTTGTAAAATTAGGGATAGAAGAATCTTTTTCTTTAAAAACCTGTCAAAAAATTGGTTTAAAGCCTTTGATAAAAATAAATCAACCAATTCAACCTTTATCTTCAAATTTTCCAATAAAATCTCAATGATTTCATAATTTTATTTTAAATATAGAATTTATAATAGAAAATGGATTACCCAATAATTCATGGAATATTATTAAAATTTTATGCCCTAAAAAATGGTATTTTAAATCAATTGATTTATGAAAACCTTAGGAATATTACTTTGTTATTCTTAAGGAAATTGATCTTATTAAAATAAAGCACACTTTTGATCATAAAGATGAAAATGTTATTTCATATTATTCAATACATATAAAAAAAATTCTCCACCCTTTAGATTAGAAAAAACCTTTATATGAACCTAAAGATTCACAACCAGATTCTTTTCATATAAAACCACTTCTTAAAGCTATTAAGATTATATTGATACATGATCAAAAATTCTTTTTATCCAAAATTCTTGTATACTCATTCATGGAAGCATATACTCATGTATACAAAACATGTCACAGGTTCTTTATACTAGGCCAAGACATGCATGAATCCTGTAATTTCATGCAAGCATTATGTCAATTGCTTATAAGCACGAAGTGGTGTTCCTTCCGGTTATTTACGAATCTCATGGCAAACAGTTTATATTATAATAACTGCCCTTAATCCTATGTAATTGTGCTTTAAACTCACAGGCACATGATTTATGTGAGCAGTTAATTGTCATTTATTCTTCCGTTCATTAATTAGTTAATTTGTAAGAATTTAAGAATCTTACATTGACATTCTTTTTCTTTCCAGTTTGACGCACAAACAGATTCATGTAACTTTAACACCTATTCATATTCAAATATTAGACCTTCATAACTTTCAATTTAGTAATATACACACACATATATTAATTAATTCTTTTACTCTACTACATTATATGGGATTTAAGCGTACGCTTTGTCCAGTTTTCACATTGTCTTAATTAAATAACAACTTATAAAATTTTTCACTTAAACTCTCCCCATATAGATGATGTATGCATTGCGATAGATGTTCCTTCCATTTAGTTACGGATTGCACATAAGATGTATGTAATGATGCCTCTTCTATTCAATTAATGACTGTCTGGGATGTACGTAATACAATGAGCACTGTTTCTACTCGACCATGCATGTTAACTAATGCTTCTTTTACGCAACTAAGGACTATGTATTGGATAGGTAATGGGATGAATGTTGTTTTTGTAAGGAATAGAGCTTTATGGAAAAGGAAATTGAGTAGAAGGGAAAATGGGTAGAACACGAATGAACGAAACGTACTTGTTGTTATTCCAATAAGCTAGTCACAAAGTATGTGAATTCACATAGAATAACAATAAGTACATTTCCTTCATTCGTGTTCTATCCATTTTCCCTTCTACCTAATTTCCTTTTACATAAAGCTCTTACAGTTTTAACCAGTTTTAACCATTGATTATACATGAGATGCACATAATGCATTAAAGATTGTAATGGTTGTTCCTTACGATGGCTATGGACTCTGCCCTTTCCTTCAACTGTGGATCATACATGTAATGATGTTATTACTCAACTATAGACCATTCAAATAAGCTTGATTGTGGAAAAACCTAGCAGCAAAATCCTATTTACGTATAGACATATAGTTAGAAGAATGACCACCATGATATATCGACATTGAGAATTTTGTTAACCTCGATAAAACGGAGAACAAGCGACAATTGAGTTGTTGGATGAACAACTAATTCAACACTTGACTTATAAAGTTTTAGTTGAGCTTCCTCACGTAGTGGAAGAGGGTACATATCATTATAAGAAATAGGAATATTACAAGCTTCAATACCACAAACAGACAATCAACACTTATACTAACCATAATGTCACAAATCAGAACCTCCTCAAACATTGAGTAATGAAGAATAATTAATTGATGACTGATTACTTTATCACATTGAATGTATCGGTCAATTCTATCCATACCCTTTGTGAGTTAACTTAGCTACTCTTAGAGTTGTTGTACTTATGTATAAGACCCGATCCAAAATTCATGGTAAGCTTTTTTCAAACCTCCGCTGCTATAGAGATTCCAATTATTCATGGAAGCAATGATTCGCTTATAAAAGTAAAGCACCATCTTAAACAAAAGCTTATCATTTTGGAACCAATGTTGGTAGATAGGATTAAGTGTTTTGTCATGAAAGTTTTTAGAGGAGGTGGTGTTAAAAAATGTGATAGGTAAGAATGTTAAACTTGAGTGAAGGGAGTGTTCAAAGATATGGTGTTGATTAGTACTATAAGTTATTTATATTGCAAAATTTTTCTTATAAAAAACACTTTCAAAATATTATCTAAATATAATAATGAAATTTTTTAAAATAATATTGAAGGTAAAATATATAAAATTGATTAATTACATAGAATTCAAAACAATTAAACTAATCAAATAACTTATATAGTCAATATCTAAGATTTTAATACTTATTTTTTACCATTTAATTTTCAATTTTGTCGGACTCCATCTAAATATTTAAATCCATATCAAACTAACATGTCTTTCTTTCCTCTGTAAATTTCTCCACCATGATTCACGAGGTAAATCAGAAAATAAAGAACAAATAACAAAATCTAATCGTAAAGAATGTATATGCGTGGCTGTCAAAAAAACTTACAGATTTTGTCGTTTAAAATTCAACAAATGGTCACGACTGAGAAGAATGCGAGTGAAACACCGAATCAGATCGACAAGAACCCAAGTGGCTCAAAATCGGTTGACGGTTGTAGTTTTGGATTGTTTCAGATATTCAGCAATAGCTTTTGTTAGAATGGAATCTCTTTTATTTCCATCTCCCTACAACTTCCTCTGTTCTTTCCTGTCTTTCTTTCTTCTTTCCACTCTTTTTCCTTGGTAATTGTTCTTTTATGTCGATTCTGATGGAAATTCAGATATCATAGAAGAAACAAAAAAGAAACAAAGATTGGAGAATATATGTGAGCTGCCGATCCGTTTTCCGGGCTTGTTAACGGGTTTTAACTTTTGAAAAGCAAGCGTGGATTGTGGAGTCGCCACCTAGTTTGTTTCTATTAATCCGATTGAATTAAATTGAAAACTAGGAAATAAAACTTAGGTTTTCCAGAGTTGAAAACGACCTCAGTTTCTTCAGAGGATGGGTTCG
>CANYBF011315195.1:0-10917 GCA_948192965.1 Dalechampia spathulata | reverse complement strand
TATGGATATTATGTTTGCTTGCATATTCATGTCGTGATTTTGATATTGTCTATGTGATTCCATGTCATGTCATCTAGCATTCTTGTGTTTGTGTTTTGTTCTTTTGTTCTGTTTTACGTTGTTCCCGCGGAGAGTTGTTTTGCAGGGGCAAACCGAGGGTTTTGACTTGGTGGACTGGAGTACGGACCCGGGACTCATTCGAGGCCCAACCTGGTGGATTCCGACAAGATGATTCTGGAACGCTTGAAGACTTATTCTGTTGTTTTATTTCATTCATTTTGGTCGGGTTGTATTAAATACCCGAATTATTTTATTTCCCGCTTTTATTTCTTGCTTTTATTTCCGCTTTTATTTCTGCTTTTACTGCTTTCATCTGTGCTACATGTCTTTTGCTTCCCTATGCCATGAAATCGGACTTAAGTGAACTTCAACCTTATTGCATGTGATTTTGGCTTTTATTAAAACCGGAAAAGTGAATATGATAATACGGAAGATAAGTAGAATCGAAATGCCGAACCCAACTCTGAAGAAATTCGGGCTGCTTTCCCTCAGCAGGAAGGCTCGGATTTACTTTTTCCCGACTTGTTTAGTTTCTCAATTGAGTTGACTAGATGAGTCGGGTGGCGACTCCACACCGTTTTCTGTTATACACAGTTACCACAGCACCATTCGCACATCATCGGAATCACACCTTGATAGGGATGTCAAAGTGGTATCATAAGTTAAACTACCTTGTAACTTATAAATACCCATTACAACTTATTCCTAGGAAAAAGTTCATGAGGTATGAAGATTTTAAGCCAATTTTTCCTTCTCCATAAACTAAAATGCTTGGTAGACGATGAGTGAATAAGATGAGAGCCTTAAATGAGCCTAAGATATCTATAAGAAATTTGACCAAGTTATCAAGGAAGGGTGCAAAGCTCACATGTTGAGTTTATAAGTTTGGAAGTCATAATTATAAAACATGTTCGTATAAGAATACCATGGTGAGTGATGAATGTTATTTATTTCTTATGCATCTTATTCTTATATAAAAATTCAATGTTATTTTTTTTCTTATGTAGGGTTAACCACCTTATCCATAGCCTAATCAAGTACCTACTAAACACCATGCTCTACCACCTCAATAGCCTGCTTCACAACCTTCTCAATCCTATACTCCACCACCTTAATAATAACCTGCATCACAACTTGCTTAACACCCTGCTCCACTGCCTCAACAATAACCTACTTTACAACCTACTTAACACCTTACTCCACCACCTTAGTAATAGCCTGCTAATCAAGCACCTGTTGAACACCTTAATCCACCACCTTAGCAACAACCTGGTTCACAACCTCATCCAAATTGTATCAGATATAAAGGGAAGCTCAAGGTTATACAAGGATATGGGTACTACATAGAAGAATCAACTTGAAAAATAACATTCAATGTAATTTAATATCCAATTTCATGAATTTTCATATGATAATAATTTCCCACTTATTAATATTTGCTTTTTATTTTTTGCAACCAAGAATGCAAACTGAGATAGTCTTGTCCCATGGTCATGATGTGCTTATAACTTCATGTCAATTTGATCCACATATTGCATTTGCAATACTAAATGAAAATAATATTAGACAGATGAAAGCTACCAACACACTTACAAGGAAAACTAGGAAGATAAAGTTTAATCAAGATGACTCATAAGTCACCTTCAGAAGTCATCTCCCTTTTGCTCCATTAGGACTACAATGGAATAATTCTCACACCTGCATACTCTCTATCATTATTTTAATTTTGGTTACAATTATACTTAATTATATTTTAATCTTAGTAATTAAATTGTTATTTTAATTAGTGGGTGATTAAAATAAGGTTGATAATTTAAAGAGTCACATCCGTTGTGCTACGTATACTCTTATAAGACTATGTGCTTATGATTTACTATGGTTGCATTAATTTAGGCACATTAAATATTTATAGTATTGGATGGATTGGGAGATTTGCTATGTGTAGCTAACAATGAACCTACTATATAAGGATTTATTTAAGGCTATATATGAGCCTAAAATTATGCATGTTGAGATCGCTACCAACTGGAACTAAACTTTAGCTTTACAAATGATATAAATTTAACATTTATATTATTTTATAATATTTATATGCCTATATTATTGGTATCGTAAAAGGATAAAATAAAATATAGCTATAATTGATAAAGAAATTGTTTATGAATAATATATTAAATGTACTATTATATCTATTTTTAATTATGACAAAAAAATATATGTTTTGTATATTTGTGATTATAGTGATTAAATGGTTGGTGAAGTAGCAAAGGTTGATGTTATTTAACTTAGATATTTCTTTAAATAAATGAAATTATTAGGTTTCATCGTGCTACTAGGCTACTAGTTCATTGCTCATTTATTAATATTTATTTATTTAATTATTTATAGATATTAAAAGAGGTTCAGTTGATGACTTAAATTAAATTACATATATCTTAAAATAGTTTGAGTACACAATGCGCAATGACATAGTATGTGCCATGATTATTAACTTATTTATTTATGGGAATTATAAAGAATTTATGTTGGCATTGGTATGCTTAATATCTGCATCTACTTAGATACATTTAAATAGTTATTGTTTGTTAAGCCAATTGAGTGATATACATATGTATTAAAATTTGATTATAATGTGAGTTAGCAACTAATCGAGTATACGTATGAACTAATGCCAATTAATGTTCTAGTGACTAATGAATAATTATGTATTAGAACTTATTATGATTTATATTGTATAAGTAAATTTATAAGGATATACATATCAATAAGAATTTGTATATTTAATGGAATCAAGAATAACTTAGAATACTTAACATTAGAAGAGTATGTGAATTTAGTTGTAACCAATGAAGATTATTTAAGTAAAAAGAAAGGGAGAGAAAAGAAATGATGCTAACTTAGTTATGTGAAAGATAAATGTTAGTGGTCAGCAGCAAGAAATAATTGTTGGAAAATAGCTGTAAAAGATATTTGTTGGGTAATAAAACAAGGTTCACTGCTGAAGGAGAGTGAGCTGGTGCCAGAATAATTATTTATATATATTGAGTTGCTGATGTAGTGGGGAGGAAGAAAAGAAAGGGAAAAAGGGAAATTAGGAATTGATATCGTAAGGATTCAAGCGGGCAACCAAGAAACAACAGGGTGAGCCAAAACTTTATATGAGTCAATAAGGTTGTAATTAATATATAATTATACTATAAGCTCAATTGAAAGTAGAGTCTCTAAGAGCTGTTTATATGGTGTTTGAACAGAATTAATTAATGTATGTTTGCGTCTAATGAACATGGTGTTGCAAGAGTTTAGAGTAAGAGACGGGGAGCTGAGTGCTTAGTGTGTGTGAGGTCTTGTGTTATCATCAAGCATAGATAAACAAGAATCCATTATATAAAATATCTGTTAGACCACCTGAGCATCCTGATGGCGTAACTGTAGAGAGTAGCTTTTGTTCATGAAATCTTCTAATCTTCTCTTAATTAATAGCGTGAATTTGGATTGCTAAGCCTGCATGGAAGCAGGTTGCGTCCTGGAAATGGTGCCGCGCACCTACTTAATATATGAGTTGCTTATCTTGATTTACTGCCATATTGAAACATTGTAAGAGCAGGTTAATAATTATGGCATAAATGACATGCGTTTAAATATTATTTGCTTACATTTCTCACCCAAGAATACCATTTATACATTGCTTGTGATTCCTTACATGAATGTAACAACATAGCACAATGAAGTGTAGCTTTAAAGAGAACTACAAGATTGATAACTAAGCTAGAGAGAGAGGGGGTTCGTCACTAGAATCTTGGAATAAGTTAAGCTGAGGATAAAATTAGTGGTGTGTTTAATCCTTGTCGTAGGAGACTGAAGTTATAGCATGAGTATATACGTATGAACTATTGGCCATTGTCTTAGGAATTATAATTGTCTGATAGCCATTTTGGATCTTAAATCTGCCACAACTCTTACGAGAAAGACTGAGACTCTTTGAGATATTAGATTATAGTATATGGTAGATGATTGTTGCTTGTATGTCAAACCTGTTATGTATGCAAACTTGCTTATAACCAGGAATTACCGCAACACTTAGGTAGGGGTAATTGTGAAATAAATGGTAGAATGGATATACATTTAAATATAATAGTGAGTATAACTTAGAGCAATTGAACACAACTTCTTAATTAAATATAAAGCCAAATATGACTATTATTTTAGGACAAACGCATCCAAGTCTAGTAGATAGTGATCATCGCTTTACATGAACGAAATGGATATTAAACAACCTTAAAACTTGAAGTTGACAAACACTTACTCCACTCAAGCAGATGAACTATCGAATAGATTAAAGTCAGATTTCATTATTTGTATCCTTTTGGTAGGGTGGACAATCAAGACCATATCATAAATGAATTGATTTGCTTGGAAGTTAATGTTGCTGAAATAATCATTTAAATTTTGACTTTAAGCAGCAGCTCCACCTTAATTAAATATTGATTTAATAAGTGGAAATGTCCAGCTGCCTTATGTATGTTATACGCCGAATGGAAGATGTTATGTTATCATTTGTACTAACTTATGAAACTATAATAGTTAGGGTATAAAACAGTTGTCGGTCAACAAATCTATATGTCAATAACTTATTTGCTCTGAATGGTTAATTGTGTGTATGACTTGCAGCGGAAATGGTATGGAATTTCTACTGGAATTTTGAAATTTAAGCAGCCCTATTTGTAGCATATAAATAAAGATATTGATGCTATTATGCATCCTAAATGGGGTGTACAATATATAGAGAAGAGTGGCTATTAATAGCTAGGATAGAATACTTCGCTGTGAGGCAAAGAATTACCGCAAGTTATGGAAAACATGAGCCGGCAAAATCAAGCGAGTGAATTAAATAATTCCTTAATAATTCATTAAATTATTGGAGTTGAATGAATTGTTTTCATGTGTAATTTGCATGTAACATTAAATTAGGAAATCAATCATGTAATAACGGAAGCAGACCTGAGAATGTGTTTATAATGTGTAAATTGTCGAATACGTAACCAACACACGCGATGAAGTTAACTTATAAAAGAAAAAGAAATAATATGCATATGAATAAAATGGAATTGGTCAATAGACTGATTAGGGATCATTATATGTGAAATAATGCTTAAGGTTTGGGGTGAAATTAAAATTATATATACGCAAGGGTAAAGAAGTTGGAAAGATATAGGCTAGTTGTGTATGTTGTCTAAGCGCATGTTATGATATTGGGAAAGTTCATGGTTATCTTACGATGTATAGCAAATATTAGTTGAAACATTGACGTATTAAGCTTATAATTACTATTGGCTTTATACATAATCATATATTAGAATTGATGGACATAAAATCTTATTATTGCTAAAATGTGTATTGCAAAACGTATGGTTTTAATATTTGTGATATATTTTATTATATGATAGTTGCTGATTATTTATACATGAATAACAGAAGATTAAAATGGGTTGCTGAACTAATGGGCCTTCAAAGGCCTTATACGGGGCGTAATATGTAAAACGCTGCGTATTAACAATGACCCCTCAGGAACCCTAAAAACATTATTCCAGAAGGTCTCCTCGTGTTCCTCTCCTTTCCTTCTGTCATACCAAGTCTTTTCACCTTTGATCTTCTTCATTGAGCTTGAGCTTGAGCCACCGTTTGCTAAGCCACCCTTCACTAAACCACCGTCAATCGTTAATCCACTTCATCACTCCCCCCGCAAGATGGAGACGACAATCGAAGCGATGTTTGCATCTTGGCCAACAAACTTTGAAACTGGGAAGCGTCGAGGGATTTGGTGAACAGATCCGCTAACTATTGATCCGATCTGACGTGAATGGAAGCAATAAACCTAGCTTCTATTTGGTTGCGTACGATGTGGCAGTCAATCTCGATGTGTTTGGTTCTTTCGTGGAACACTGGATTTGCTGCAATATGAATCGCAGCCTGGTTGTCACAGAAAAATGGAATGGGTCATTGAACCGAGATCTGCAAATCATTAAATAGGTACAACAACCATTTTAATTCACAGATAGTCTTTGCCATGCTACGATACTCTGCTTCGGTGGTAGATCTACTCACTGTTGCCTGTTTCTTTGCTTTCCATGATATGAATGCTCTTCCCATAAAGATGTAGTATCCTGTAAGAGACTTCCTTGTTTTTTTACATGCAGCCCAATCAGCATCACAAAAAGCTGACAGTTTCATTTCATTATCTACAGGGAAAAACAAACCGTTGTCTAGGGTTCCTTTCAGGTACTTGACCACATGCAGCGCAGCCGAGTGATGACTTTGGCACAGCGTCTGTATATGTTGGCTCAACTGTTGAATTGCATGCGTTATGTCAGGTCTCGTTAACCCTAGATACAAAAGTTTGCCTACCAATATTCTATAAGCCTCTGGATTTTCTAACAAATCTCCCTGATCCAGATCTAAAACTTGTCCCTTTAGTAACAAAAAATCAACTGGTTTCACCCTTTCCAGACCAACCTCAGTCATTAAATCATTCACATATTTTTTTTGATGAACAAACATCCCTGCTTCAAACCTTGACACCTCAAGCCCTAGAAAATACCTGATAGAACCCAAGTCTTTTATAGTATATGTGTCATCCAGGAACCTTTTGATAACCTGTATCTGTGACAACTGTGGTCCTGTGATTAAAATATCATCTACATACACCAATATTGCGATAAACTCCTCTTCAGTTCCACGAGTAAAAAGACATGTATCATTCTGGGATTGCTGAAAACCAAAGTTAAGTAACTTTTTTGTCAATTCTCTGTTCCACATCCGCCTTGCTTGTTTTAGTCCATACAGACTTTTGACCAGTTTACAATACTGTCCTGATTTTGCTTTTAGGTAGCCATCCGGGGGCTTCATGTACAGCTCCTCTTCAATGCGTCCATGTAGATAAGCGTTGTTAATATCTAGCTGTTGTACTGGCCATCGTTTGGAAGCTGCTAAAGCCAAAAATAATCTGACTGTGACATATTTCGTGACTGGAGAGAAATTGTCATGGTAATCTATCCCTGATAATTGGTTATTCCCCTTTGCCACCAATCTTACTTTATACCTGGCTACCGTTCTATCAGTATGGTATTTAATCTTATACACCCATTTTGACTCAATTGCTTTTTTTTCCCTCTGGTAATGGTACTAATTCCCATGTTTTATTCTCCTCTAGGGCATTCAATTCTTCTGCCATTGCCTTTATCCATCGCTTGTCTTTACTAGCAACTTAAAAACTAGATGGTTCTTGGTTAGCATGCACAAGAGCAACAATATTTGAATAAAACGGTGTGAAGGTGGGAAAAGAATTGAATGTTTGTGGTTCGGTTAAAGCTATAAAATCTTTCAGCCAAAGAGGTCTCTGCCTATGCCTTTCACTTCATCTTACTGGTAACTCCTGTGTCTCATGAATTATTTCATTTTGTTCTTCACTCACATGATCTATGTCCTCAAACATTACAGGAATTGGTACTTCCTCAGAAACAGTAGCTTTGGAATCCTTATAAGGAAAGTATTCTTCATAGAACTTCACATCTTGTGAGATTATTACCCTCCTTCCAGCTAGATCATACAGTTTATATGCCTTATAGTTTTCTGCTAAGCCTAGAAAAATGCATTTAATTGCTCTTGTGGTAAATTTTATCTTATTTGGATCTATATTTGATGCATAGTAAAGACACTCAAAAGTTTTGAACTGTTCATAATTTGGTTTTCTTCTGTGTAGTCTCTCGTATGGACTCTCCCAATCTAGTGCAATTGATGGTAACACATTTACTAACTGGGTTGCGTATAACACTGCCTCACTCCAGAAAGAAATTGGTAACTTAGACTGAAACATCAGGGCCCTGGCTATTTGAAGTAAGTATTTATGCTTTCTCTCTACCACCCTGTTCTGTTGAGGTGTGTATGTGCAACTAAACTGTCTTTGTATGCCCTTCTCCCGTAAATATGAATTGCACATCTCATTTTTAAATTATGTACCATTATCACTTCTTATGATCTTAACATATGTGTCAAATTTGTTTTCTTGCTTAGTTATAAAATCTCTTAACACTTGATGCACCCTTTGTTTATCTCTAAGCATGTAAGTCCAAGTTGATATAGAATAATCATCCACGATAGTTAGAAAGTATCTTATACCAGTAAATGATTGTATCTCATACGGTCCCTACAGGTCTACATGAAGAAGTTCTAGAACTTTATTGCTACTAATTGTACTTTTCCCAAATGGCTTTCTTTCTTGTTTAGCAAAATGACATATATCACAATGAACAAGAAATATTTCTTTTCCAGCTAACAAAACTCTTATACGTAATAATTTCTCCTTTGATGCATGTACCAGTCTATTATGCCACATCATAGCATTTACATGGCTATTATTTATACTATTACATTTTTGTTTTCCTATTAAACCTCCTGATAGAATATAAAGACCTCCTTGCTGTCTTGCTGTAGCTATTGTTTCATGGGTGGTAAGGTCCTGCAAAACACATTTATCTGAATGAAATATGACTGCTATATTGTTGTGTTTTTTTAATTTACTAACAGAAAGAAGGTTATGATGAAAATTGGGTATGCATAGGGTTTTTCACAGGGTTATTTCTGGATGTAAGGTTATGCAACCGGTACTTATGACATTCTGGTGTTTACCATTTGGGAAATAAACCATTGAATTTGTTTTATTTGGTGGTCTAGGGTTGGTTAGATTGGTTGCATCATTGGTCATATGTGAAGTTGCTCCTGTGTTTACTATCCAATCTCTGTCCAGCTTAATATTTACTGTAAAAAAATGATTTAATAAAGGATTTTTACCTGCATTGTCAACTACTGATGCACATCCTGCTACCTCTTGTGTTTCACCTCCCTGCATGTATTTCTACATCTTCTGTTGAACTATATTTGCAATCTCCATAGTCCATGTCTCCTTATGCATCTCCAGTAGTTCTTCCATGATAGCATTCACTTTTTCCTTTTTCTTTTTAGGATTAGTGAACCATTCTGGATAACCATGAATTCTGTAGCATGTTCCTTTGGTTATCCTGTCATGTTGCAATGGCTGCATTTCAGACTCGTCTTATCCTTGTGATAGAAGGTCCTTTATGTTTGATTGCGTTGTGCTGATTGCATCCTTGTTGGCATGACTGCAAGTGCTTGTGTACAATGATACCCTGTCTGAACCTCCCTTTGCTTTTCTACATTTAGTACCATTGGATAAGCTTTATTAATACTAGGCAGAGGCTCCATAATTAGAATCTGATTCTTGACATGATCATATCCCTCATGGAGTCCCATTAAAAATTGCATGACTCTATCACTGTTTTCGGCATTTCTCATATTTTCTGCATTCCCACAAACACATGTCTGAGTTGGCCTGATACAAGAAAGTTCATCCCATTACTTCTTCAATTTTTTGAAGTACATCATGACTGACATATCAGACTGAGTTAACTTGCTCATCTCTCTTTTAATCTAGTATATTAGAGGACCATTACTCTCTCCAAACCTTTCCTTTAACTCATCCTAAAGTGCTTTTGCAAAACTAGAGTAAATGAAGGATTCGACTAGATCTTTAGACAGCGAGTTCAAAAGCCAGGAAATCACCATTGAATCAACTTTCTTCCATTGTGCATGTTCAGTGGTGTTTAGTTCTGGTTCAATAATGGATCCATTGATGAAACCTAATTTTTCCTTTGCTTGCAGTGCAAGAATCATCCACCTGCTCCAAGGAATGTAGTTCATGCCGTTGAGTTGAACACTAACTAGCACTAAACCATGTTGATATGTATTTTTGAGTGAGATCAAGTTTGTGTTGAGGTTTTCTTGCTGATGAGTTGACACCATTAGAGGAAAAATAATAGAAAGATATTAGGGTTGTTGAGAAAAGAAAAATAACAGAAGGTTGTTAGGGTTATTGATACTTTGTAACCTCTCTGATATCATGTAAAGATATATGATAGTTATTGATTATTTATGAATAACAGAAGATTAAAATGGGTTGCTGAACTATTGGGCCTTCATAGGCCTTATACGGGGCACAATATGTAAAACGCTGCGTATTTACAATGACCCCTCGGGAACCTTAAAAACATTATTCCAGAAGGTCTCCTCGTGTTCCTCTCCTTTCCTTCTATCATACCAAGTCTTTTCACCTTCAATCTTCTTCACTGAGCTTGAGTCTGAGCCACCGTTTGCTAAGCCACCATTCACTAAACCACCGTCAATCGTTAATCCACTTCATCATGTATGTTTACCAATTAGGCCAAATTAAAATCATAAATTTAACTACTAAAAATAAATTATAAAATTGATGTATTATTCGAAAACCATACATATCTAGACTACAATAAATTAGCAAAGGAATATTATGTAGAATATGACACTTGTTTGACTATATATATATACATGAAGTATGAACTTAATTGTAATGTATGTATATATGTATATATATATATATATATATATACATATGATGAACATATATCAAAATGATCAAAATAATTATAGGAATTATTTGATTAAAATATTGAAAAAAAGAAATTTGTGTAAATAGGTGAAGATAGCACACTGGATGCTACTCTTACTGTATAAGTGGATAAGGCAAAGTGAAATCAGGTTTATGCCACTACAAAAGGGTATAAGAATATATATATATATATATATGTATATGAAATCCCGCGGAAGATGGCAACATGTGCGATTATAGTGGTTCGGCTAACTCTTTGCCTACGTCCACTTTCTCCTAAGTCTCTTACTTAGGGTTCAACTATAATCACAATCAATTACAACAAATGGATTCACAAGTGAATCCAATCCCTAGTGTTTTCA
>CANYBF011315080.1:0-11033 GCA_948192965.1 Dalechampia spathulata | reverse complement strand
AAGAACTTCAATCCAAGACCTTAAATAAGGTCATGAAAAGAAAACACATCATACCTAAGAAAACATGTGATTACATGTTAACATGAAGGTAAGTAATAACTTACCCACTGATCCATTAATAAGGATCAGCTACTAATAGCATAAACCTATTTTGCTTTACATTTAGCAGTAACCTGCTGCTACTTCTGAGTTCCATCCGTTTAAACTTGTAACATTATCATTTTACAATCCATTCAGTAAAATCATTCATAACTTATACTTAATTGCACATCTTAAATAATCCATGTATATCTTTATCTTCAATTTTATCATCTATTTCTTATCAATATTGATTCTTTTGCTATTTTCATAATATGCTATCCTTATATACTTTATCATACTTCCTTCTTAATACAAAATTATATTACCTAAAGGAGTAGCCTACATTCCTTAAGTCTTTTGACCAATCAAATAACCTTAAAACAAAACAATCCTTATAACATTGGAAACTAGACTTAAAGATCTTTCAAAAAAATATATTACACGTCCCAAAATTCATCCAATAAGGCCTTCAACTATAATTCAAATGACATTCAGAGTAGAACACTTCAACAAAACACAAAATCATGCTACCCTCTATGACCTTTGCTCATTGTTTAACCTTTTTACCTAAGTAAATGACCTTTAATTTTAATTATTCTTATATCATTAGAAACTAGACTCAGAGATCTTTCCAACGATATATTACATGTTTAAAAACTCATTCGATAAGGTCCCCAAATGTTGCTTTCAAAATGACCTATCAAATGCTGAAAGTTGCTGTCACAATCGTGATTTCAATGTCACGATCGTGACTTTAACCAGAAATTTTGTAAAACTTTCTGTCACGATTGTGACTTCAATGTCACGATCGTGACCAAGATTCCTAGCCCAATCTTCATCCAAAAATCACTCCAAAACACCTCTAAATGACTCTCCAATCATCCTAACCCATTACCAAACTTTAAACATCGTTAAAACACTTCCAAACGTTACTCAAAACATCAATTTAACATCAGTTAAAGTTCAATCATTAATCAAAATCAATTCATCATTTTGCATCTTCCATAATAACCCAGAATCCAATTCAGTTTCTTTAAAACTATTAACTAACAATTTCAAACTCAACTTCATATACCCAAGAACTCAAGTCTTCATACCATATCTTTGCTCCTCAAAGCCACAAGAAAACCAATCAAAGGAAATACATACAAAAGGAACAAAAGAAAATAACAACACCCTTCAAAATCTTGCTTCCTCTTACTTAGATCATAATCTCTAGTATTGTATGAACAAGAAAAGAGAAGAAGAAGAAAATATGAGGAAAGCATATAAAACACCAAAAATAATATGTCATCCAAAAGCCATGCATGATCCTTACCTTTAATTGCTATGATGCTGCCTTAAGTTAGGTCAAGAATAAGAAAAGAGGAAGAAGAAGCAGTTGTTAAAGGAAGAAAAGAAGAAGGACCAGCATGTTTGATGAAGGAAAAAGGAAAAGCAAGTGGCTAATTCCTATTTATTAGGATAAGGCCAATTAATTAATTTAATATCCATATATAGATATATCTATATATTTACATATATATAACTTAAAGAAGGTCTAATTATATATGGATAAGTAACTTCCTACATCATTTAATTTCCCCCCACCTTCATAATTATTTTTAGCATCATCTTTCATGTATATTTAACTTTGTAAAACATCTTTTCATTTGTTTCTACCATTTTCTCCATAAATTCCATATCATATGGAATTTCTCTATTCATAATGCACTTTTCAGTATAATCATCAAGCTATCACATTCATGCATCATATTTGATTCATGCATTTCATTCATCCATCACTCATTCATTGTAACATGTTTATAAAACTGATGCATATCAGAGTGTTGTGCAAATCAGGATGTGACAATGTGCATCCGACTTAACCTCTATTATCGACCAGTCTCATGTGAGATTTTCTGATCAACTATTTTAACACTCTCCTTTTTCTTTCAAGAGCTCTAAATTTTGCATGAGTCATCCAAGTGGATTTTCAACTCATCGAGCAAATATTTTTTCTTTGCCTTAATTTTTTTGCGTGAACTACCTATGGAGGTTTTTAGCTCACCAGGCCTTTCATTTTTTTTTCTTTTCTTTTGCCCTCCACTTTAAACAAGATACTTCTTTAGCCGGTCAAGGTTGACAGGTTCTAAGAATTCATTGCCTTCCAAATCCGAGATGTGGACAGCGCCTTTGGAAAGGATCTTTTTAACTAAGAATGGGTATTCTTAGTTGGGCCTAAACTTTCCACGAGGGTCGTGGATAGCTAGTCTGACTTACTTCAGGACTAGATTGCCTTCCTGTATGGCTACAAGTTTAACCTTTTTGTTGAATGCGTTTGCCATACGCTTCTTGTAAAGCTGTAAATGATAGAAAGTCTTCAGCCGCTTCTCATCAATAGTGACCAGTTGTTCATACTTGGCCCTTTTCCACTCAGCTTTTGGCAAATGAGCTTCCAATATGGGACAAAGCGATTTTAGCTCCACTTTGATTGGCAATACAGCTTCTGTCCCGTAAACCAGAGAGTAAGGGGTAGCACCCGTAGGACTCCTTACAGTTGTTCTGTAACCCCATAAGGCAAATGGCAACTGCTCGTGCAAGTCCCTGTAGGTTTATACGATCTTGGCTAAGATATGCTTGATCATTTTGTTAGCCGCTTTGATCACCCCATTAGCTTGAGGGCAGTAAGGAGAAGATTGATGATGCTCGACCCCATACTTTTCTAGCAAGTGAGCAACTTGGCCCTGCAATTATACTCCATTATCTGACACCGCGTGATGCGGTACCCCATATTGGCATATGATATTTTTCTCTATAAACTTGGCAACCTGCTTTACCCCCAGTTTACTATAGGATTCTACCTCCACCCATTTAGAGAAGTAGTCTACGGCTACCAGTATGTATTGATGTCTGTTGGATGCGTTTGGATGAATCTCACCCATGATGTCAATTCCCCAAGCTGAGAATGGCTAAGGCATTATCAAATTCTGCAATTTGACTGGTGGTAGGTAACTCAGGTCTCCATGAATCTGTCATTCATAGTATCTCCGTACAAACTGTATGCAGTCTATCTCTATAGTGAGCCAAAAATATCCTTGGCATAGGATCTTCCTGTAAAGTATGAATCCATTCATATGGGCCCTGCATACACCTGCGTGTACCATTTCCATGACTGACTCAATGTCCTTCCCCGATATGCATCGAAGTTGTAGACCATATGCCATTCTTCTGTAGAGAACACCCTGATGCCAGGTGAAGTTGGCTGCTAGCCTGCGTAGAGCTAGCTTATTGGTTCTGTTAGCTTCTTCTGGATAAGTACCAATCCTCATGAAATTCATGATATCAGCGTATTATGGGGTCTCATTGGGTTGGTCCAGCGCCATAACCTGTTCTCCCTCATAGTAAGGAATCCTTGACTGCTTGATAAACACAGCTTGAATTTGACTCTGCAGTTGCTCACAGACTAAAGCCAGTGTGGCCAAGGCATCGGCATTTGATTCTCTTCATGCGGCATGTGAATGAATTGGGAAGAGCTAAAATTACAAATCATGATCTTCATGTATTCAGCATAAGGCTTGAGCCTTTCCTCTTTGACCTCCCACTTGGCTATGGATTGATGAATGACAAGCATCAAATCATCGAATATCTGTACATCTTGGGCCCTGATCATTAGCAATGCTTCTAGCTCAAAGAGACATGCTTCATACTCAGCCATATTGTTAGTGATTGAAAAGCCCAGCCACTTGAAAGCATAATGAGTTCACCTTCAGGAGTGATTAGCATGACTCCTATACTTACACCTCTTCTGTTGACTGCACCGTCAAAGTGCAACTGCCATTTTAAGACATCAACTGCCCCCAAGTGCTCATTTGGGAAGTCCAGTTCAAAGGTCTTAGAGTCATCCATCGGCCTGGATGCTAAAATTCAACAATTGCTCTACCTTTGATCACCTTGGTAGTGATGTATTGCATATCAAATTCTAATAACAGGATCAACCACCTGGAGAGTTTCCCTACTAGCAAAGGAGCTGTGTATAAGTACTTCATAGGGTCAACCTTGGACATTGCCTAAACTTGGTATGACTGGAAGTAATATTTGAGTTTCTTGGTAACCTAGACCATAGCCATGCATAGCTTTTCAACAGTGCTATACTTACATTTAGTTGGTAGCAGCTTCTTACTCAAGTAGTAGACAGCATGCTCGACTCCGGTATCATTCTCTTGAGCCATCATAGTGCCTACTGATTCCTCTTCTAAGGCTAGATAAAGTAGTAATGGTTTTCCCGGTTGAGGTGGTTGCAGAATCGGCGGGTTGGAGAGGTAATGCTTCACTCTCTCAAAAGCAAACTGGCAGTTCTCATCCCAAATCATAGGCTGGTTCTTCCTCAAAAGTTTGAAGATAGGCTCACACATGGTAGTAAACTTAGCGATGAATCTGCTGATGTATTGGAGCTGTCCCAGGAATCCCCTGACTTTGGTCTTAGTTCTTGGAATAGGCATCTCATTGATTGACTTTGCTTTCTCAGGATCCACTTTGATACCCCCTCTGGCTAACAATGTGGCCTAACAACTTACCGGATGTCACCCTGAATGTGCACTTCTTCAGATTTAGCCTGAGTCCGTATTTCTCAATGCGTGTGAGAAATCTATCAAGAGCAGCCTTATGTTCTCCTCTGGTAGGAGACTTTACCATCATATCATCCACATAGACTTTGACCTCCTTGTAGATCAAATCATGTAATAAGGTTGTTACAGCTTGTTGGTAGGTAGCGCCTACATTCTTTAAGCCAAATGGCATGACCTTGTAGCAATAAGTCCCCCATTTATGTGATGAAAGCTGTCTTCACCTTATTTCTAACTGCCATTAGGATCTGGTTGTATCCAGAGAATCCATCAGTGAAGGAATACATAGCACTAGCGGCTACACCATCGACCAGCACGTCGATATGAGGTAAAGGAAAGTCATCCTTTGGACATGCTTTGTTCAGATCCCTGTAGTCTACACAGACTCTGACCCTACCATCTTTCTTGGGAACTAGAACTACATTGGCCAACCATTCTGGGTAGTCTACCACTTCAAGGAATTTAGCATCCAACTACTTCTGGACATCTTCCTTGACCTTCTATGCCCATTCTGGTCAGAGGCGTTGCAGCTTCTGCTTAACTGGCTTGAACCCTGACTTGGTAGGAATTCTGTGTTTCGCAATGGTCCTGTCAACACCTGGCATGTCTTCATAGCCTAGAGCAAAGGCTTTTATGTACTTTTCAATGCGCTGATTATTTCTGCTCTCTCTTCAAAGGTCAAGTCTGATGCAATTTAGAAGAGACATGGCTTGTCATCTGTGTTAATGTTAACATTTTTGATGCATGATGCGTTAATATCAAAAATGCTCATGTAATGCTCATGTTCATGCACAATGCCATCAAAATACAAATCACTAACATAAGCAAAGTTGCTCTTTATTGCATTGTACTTATTTGGAATTACATCATCATTAAAAAGTATAGAGATTGGGATATCAGTGTCCTCATACAGTTATTCTTCAAAAGTGCTATCCACTAGCATGGCTATGTCTTCATAGACCTTTAGTAGCAGCAGGTCCTCTATGTCTAAGTTCTGCAGCTTGGATCCCAGTGAAGTGACTGTAGTGATTTTTGGCTCCAGGCGGCCGATGGTGAGATCAGCAACATCACCAAAGATCTGGAAAGCTTCATCAAGGTTGATGGTAAAAGAAGCAGCAGTCTTTCCAATTACTGCCAAGGCTGATAGGTCACATACATCGCCAAAAATGGCAAATTGTTGCTCGAAGAAGTGATCCGAGTTTGGCAACTCGGGAGCATGGTCGTGCTGCGTCTCTCCCTAGATGAAAAGAACCATTTTGCACTCTTCTGGCTTATCTGAGGTGTAGGGATCAAATCCAATGCAGTACCTCTCTTCCCACATGGCTGTAAGAATGTCAAACTCCATCGGACCTTGCTGGTATCGGCTTAAGCCCCTGCCATGCACAAAATTCATTAGTTGCATCATCCTCTCCATAGCCGGACTCGGTTGGTATGAGTAGGATTCGGGTTCTCCGATGGCGATGATTTGAAAGCCGATCATGAGAGGAACATCTTCTTTGATGCAAGCCAGGGCGACTTCATCATCAACAGCAATAGTAACCACACCTTCATTGTGTGGGAACTTGATCTTCTAGTGTAGGGTGGATGGCACACCTCCCAAGAGATGGAACCACGGTCGGCCCAATAATAATGCAAATGACATCGGGATGTTCAGAACTGTAAATTCCACCACTGATTTGATCAACCCGACAGTGATGGTGGCAGTGAAGGTACCAATAACCTCCCATTTGGACTTATCACATGCTCTGATGATGGTCTTGCAGGGTTTCAAGTCTGAAAGCTAAATCTCGAGCTTGGGCAATACCTTAAGAGGACAGACATTGATGCCTGACCCATCATCCACCAAGACATAGGGGGTGGAGAAGTTCATTATATTCACCCTAATGAAGAGTGCTCTGTTGTGGCGGATTCCCTCGGCCGGTAGATCCGCGTTAGAGAAAGTGATCATGCTGGATAGTAGCTCCCAGTTTACCAGCTGACTCTTCATGCTGAAGGTAGATGTAGAGGGAGAGATCCTCATGCTTGAAGTGCCTTGATGATGGCCCGTCAATGCTGTTGGGAGGATAACATCAAGTCCCAAATGCTAATGTTAGCTTGCGTCTTCTTCAGCTATTTGACAACAACATTATCAGGCTGAGTAGCCTGATCAACTGGTTGTGGAGCTAGAACATTGCTTGGGCCAACCTCATCCCTAGTGAGCCTAGCCTTGGTCGGTTTCTTAGGAGCTTCTGGCTTCTTCCCAAGGTTGGGAGGAGTGAAGACCTTACCACTATGAGTTATGTTACGGACTCGAGAGAACATTTTGTTAGCACCTAACCCCTTCTGCTGCTTGGATGGTTTTGGTGCTAATTTGGTTGCCTTGGGAGTCTCGACTGACTTACCCTTGTTGGAAGCCTGTGCATCTGATGCTTCAGGTTTAGAGGATTTCTGAGTAGCTGTTGACTCATCCTCTGAACTGTTGTACCATATATCAATGGTACCAATGTCAAATCCACTACCAGGGTAGAAAGTGATAGCAGGTAGCTGAGCAATCTTCTCACTACTGAGTGGACAAAAGGAGTTCAGAACCAGGGATTTTGGCAACCCTGATTGGAGCATGTAGGTACGGTTGGCTTTATGGTAGTTTGGCAATAGGTTTATTTTGGTTAAGGGTTTGGATTTTTTAGGGTCCTCAATCTCACCAGAGTCAATGAGGTTGTGAATGACAAGTCTAAGGGAGGGATAGTCATCAGTGTTGTGACCATGGTGCTGGTGGTAGTGGCAGTATGTTTTAGTGTCCATCGAGACTGGGGGTGGTGTTTTGAAGTTTGTCTCTAGTGGCTTGATAAGCTTGGCTTTGAGAAGGCGTCCAAAGACCTTGGAAAGTGGCATTCCAAGATCAGAGAATCTCTTAGATATGGTAGTATTTCTGAGTATGGGGTTTGGTGTTTGCAGGGCATTAATGTGTTATGGTTTTAGTATTTGTAGGGCATTGGCGTAGTGAGGTTTTGGTTGTGTTTGTGTGTAGGTGGTTTTGGGTTTAGGGAAGGAAAGCTCCTTTTTCTTACCCTTAGTTTGTTTGATGCATTGTCCCACTAAGTATATGTCCTTGAAAGTATGGAACGTCTGATACTTCAGCTTATCCTAATAGAGTGGCAGCGACCCCATAATAAGGTTCTTGATCATGTTAGATTCAGATGGCTTCTGTCTGACCAGTGTAGCTTTGTCCATCCAGCGACTAAAATAATTCATGAATGATTCATTGGTTTTTTGCTTAACCATTTCAAGATCCATCAAGGTTACATTGAATTGGGACTTGAACCCATACTGTTTACAGAAAGCAGTACAAAGAGGCTTCCACTCGATTGTGGTTGCCTTGTTCAGACTATGATACTAGGCTAGCGCTGGTCCCTACAGTGAGATAAAGAAGAGCCAGACTATCTGATCATTCGACAAGTCAATGGTGCTCATTAGCATGGTGTAAGTCTTTAGATGGTTCTTTGGATCCCCAACTCCATTGTACTTGGGAACATCAGGGAGCTTGAACTTGGCAGGTAGCCCCTTGATAGCCTGGACAAAGAACTCATCAAAATCTAAGCCAGACCCCATGCCCTTGGTCTTCATGATGGTTTGCAGCTGTTCGATCTTCTATTCAAAGACAGTGGTCTCAAATTTCTGAACATCATGCATATGAAGTGATACGTCATCATCAGTCTCCATGTCATACAGATTGACACCTTTCCCCTTTTCTTTGAACGGAGCTGGTGGGGTGATGAATTCAGCAGGAGTAAGAGCCTCCCAGATCTATTGTTGCAGGAGAGTCTTGAAGTCATCCTTCAGGAGCTTGGCTATAGATTGGTCAATGAGCTTCTAAACTACAGCAAGTGTGGCCTCATCCAATGTTGAGGGAACAGGGGTAGATGATGATGCAACATTCCTTGCGTTCTGTGAGTCTGACATCATTTTGTACATGATAGAAAGAGTTAGCATGGATACATGAGTATGTACATGGTGTTACGTATGGTGCACATGATACGACACGTAGGATGTATGCATGACCTATGCTAGGAAATATGCAATGTTATGGCTACAACAAAGCAAGTTAGTATGCGTATGCATGAGTTCATGTGATGCATCACATAGAATGTATGTGTGACCTATGCTAGAAACCATCCAGCTTTATGGCTACAAGAGGAAATCTATTAGTAGATTGCATGAGTATGCGTGTTTAGATAGAAAACACAAAAAGGGTTAACAAACACGTAATATGCAGCATCGCTCCCTTCCTACCTTATACCTCCACGAGAATTGGTCAATTCAAGTTCTCCTGTCCTAGGTAGGGATACTAACCCAGAGTTACACTAGGAACTCGAGGTATGATTCTCTCGATAAGGCAAGCAAGAGGTTTGATCATTGCCTGATCATATTAGGGATTATGGTAAAAACCAGACAGCATTTTGACCTAGCCATATTGTTATGATAAGTGAATGTCGATGGAATTAGCATGAGGTTGTGCAACCATACAGAATCATGAAAGGATTTCGACTCTTAGCAGAGCAATACGGGCATGATCATATTATTATGATAAGAGTACGCCCATGGAATAAGTATGAGGTTGTGCAACCATACGGAATCATGAAAGGATTCTGACTCTTAGCAGAGCAATACGGTCATGATCATATTGATATGATAAAAGTATGCTCGTGGAATAAGCATGAGGTTGTGCAACCATACGGAATCATGAAAGGATTCTGACTCTTAGTAGAGCAATATATGGGAGCAAAATAGGCCGGGTCTATGCAAATCCATATAGCATGCAATAAGGGTCCTAGTTTGGAATGTTGCTAGGCTTACTACATGGGCTTTAGTCCGGTTTTAAGAACAGTCTAAGGTCCCCCACCACATTGTCCATAACCTATCCAACCAAATAGAATCATTGATATAGGACTATACCTTGCATCTATCCATCAGGAATCATTGACAGTTATCAGTACAGTGCAGTGAGTGGTGAAGGCAGATTTGCTTTTCCAAAGAGTCGAATGGAGTCCAAGGTACTCACTCACCCATAATCACCAGCTTGACATGGGAGGTTATATGGTGTGTGCAGACACGGACTGGTATCGTGATGCATACAATTAATCCAACTATGATAGGAAATTTGATATGGAAACTCTTAGATGCCACCGCTCTTTCACCATGATGTCCCCAATCGAGTCGCCACTATGAGCGCCGGTTTCTGCCGGGGTGCAGAGCGAGATTTACGATGCTCAAGGACCAAGGATTGCACTTAGAGTGAAAGCATAGTCTTCCTGAAGGGTTCCCTCAGGGAATGATACAGACTCAAAAGAGTCACAAGAGAGTCACCACCGGATGGTTCCGGATTGGTCCAACTGACTCATAGCATGAATGCTAGTTAAACCCTTCAGAGATTGGGTTCGGGTGGTGGAGATCTATTCTATGAGTTTCCAAAATCAATTTTACCATTATAGTTGGGATTAATTGTCCTAGGCAGGCAAGCATACGAGCATAAATGTAAGCATACAGCGTGACATGTGATTTGGCGTTGCAAGGTTGCACGTAGAATGGCATATAATGCTATATGACATTTGGATGGCATGGCATATGCATGGCATGCGGAATAGTGAATAAGTAACATGGAATATGTGTGACATGTGAATGTGAATGACATATCATATGCATGATATGGCAACTTAGCATGATATATAAGCATATAATCATGATAAATAGCACGTGTAGTGTAATACATTTTAGCACGATTGAATCGTTTTGGTGTTTGGTGTATACGCGGCGTATGAAGTGAGTGGCATGGAATGGTATATGCATGGCATGTGAAACTAATGGCATATCACATGTATGATATGTGAGGTGATGCAAAACATGGCATATGCACGACGTGTGACGTGAATGACATACCCTATGCATAGCATGTGAAATTGATGGCATATCATATGCATGATATATAACATGACATATGCATGGCATGTGAGGTGAATGACATGTCATGTGCATGACATGTGAGATGATGTATGGCATGGCATGGCATGTGCATGACATGATATAGTGCGTATGTACGAAATGGCATGGCATATGTGTGAGCGTGCGTATCCGTTTCTCGGCTTTTCCGGTTTTACAGGTTTTAACTTTTGAGGAAAACGGAATATGTGGAGTCGCCACCTAGTTTGTTTCTATTAATCCAATTGAATTAATTTTTAAAACTAGGAAATAAAACTTTGGTTTTTCAGAGTTGAAAACATCCTTAGTTTCTTCAGAGTGTGGGTTCGGGATTTCAAATCTATTTGTATTCCATCTTAATATGCTCGATTGTTTAGTTCAATGAAAGCTCCTAAT
>CANYBF011314971.1:0-11918 GCA_948192965.1 Dalechampia spathulata | reverse complement strand
TTTTGGTTTGCTACAACCATAAATGCAATAGAGATCAAGAACGAAGGACATCTGCATTGAATGTAAGAGTTACTATCAAACTGTCACTTCTAATCTCTAAACTGTTTTCTCTGTGTTTTGATGCAAAGATCATCTTTTGGTTTGTTATTTTAAAATGAAATTTTTAAATTTCTTCCGCTGCTTAATAACTACACAAACCAACAGGCCCCGCTTTTATTTGGCGGGCCCACCTATGCACTATTCATGATAAATAGTGCCCAGGGCCAAAAATGCAATATTTTTCACTTCAAGTGGTTTTCCTTGCATAGGCAACTGTGAAGGGTATTCTGTGTGTGCAGAATACTCAGAATAGAGAAAATGAGAGCGACGGGTCCCGCCAGGCGCCATAGTGGGCCCCACCAGCTCTGACGTATTTTGTACACCAGAATACCCAAGGGAAGCCTACAGAGGCCTCTGTGCATAATCGAGGTCGATCCGGGGACTAAGATCAAGCCGAATCAATAGAAACCCGAAATCGCACCATGGTGAAAAGTCAGGGTCAGCATATATATATATGCACATATTGATACATTGTTAACATCAGAGGATGTAAGAGTTTCTATCTAGGTAAACAAGACACTAAGGAATGATTTGACAATTATTAATTACCTCTTGAAAATTAAGATAAATAAATCATGAGATTCATGAGTTTGAAAAAAAACTTTGTCTCACATGTTTTTATCATTAAATCTACATTGAACTCTTCATGTTTCCTCTTATAAGTAATTGCATTAAATTTACATATCATTTCACATCAAAATTAAACATGAATATTATGACAAAATATCATAATAAAGTAAACATGATTAATGGAAATAAAAAATAAGGTAAAAATAAAATCATTAAGAAAACATCATAAAAAATAACAAAATGGCATGGTCATGACTAAAGGATCATGACAAATGACTTACAACCTAGAAAATAAATAAACATAAACATAAAAGAATTAATAAAAATAGTATAGATTTAATATAGTTGAAGAAACCTATTGACTATAATCTTGGCTGAATAATAAATAGTAAAATAAATCATTCATTATCAAGAGTCAAGAATAAACATGAATTGCATATTTGACAAGCAAGCCTAAACATTTAGTTAAAAATAATTGTAAAATAAAAGGAAAAACAAATAAATAGACATACATGAAACTAAACATATGCCTAAGTGACAAGGTAAATAATTAAGGCATGATAATAAGAAAAAACACCAATAACAGGACTTAAAGGTAATCTAAGATATGAAATAACCATAAAATAAGAAATTAAAGCATGTATGCTTAAAGAAACAAAATCATATCAATAATCTAAATAAATAATATACAAACATGAAACAAAAGTTAGTATCATGCATAAATATACAAAACATGCAAACCAAGATAAATTGTTATATAACATAATAAAAAAACATCGTAAACAATGAAATAAAAATGAAATAATATAAAGACAAACATGTTGTTATATAACATGTCATTTAAATAATCACTACAAACATTATCGGCTATGATCATGAACACTAAATAAAATAAGAACATATAATTATACCATAAAATAAATAATCATAAGATTATACCTAAACATATTTCTAACATTATAATATAAAAACAAAATAAACCAAAAATAATATAAGAATAAAACAATGCAAAAATCATATAGAAACACTAAATAAAAATCAAAATACTAAGCATAAAAAATCATAAAATCTTTAAAATAAATAAACAAATGGGTTAATAAAATTCATACTAAAAATTTTTCCATGACCCATAACAAGGCTTGCGACAAATGCCATCGGGGGCTTCCTTAAAGCAAAATTACAGTCTTCTCCAAGGGCTTCCTTGAAGAATGATACATACTCGATATAGGTTGCAAGATGGAGTCATCATGCAAGAGTGTTAAGTTAAACCCTTCAGAGATTCATTTAGATAGTGAAGATCCATTTTCTCAAAGTTTCAATTTCCATTTTACCATTTTAGTCAAGCTAATTATCCTAAAATGACATGACATATCCATGATATGTGAAAAATGGCATGCCATAGGCATGACATGTGAAGAATAACATGGCATAAGCATGATATGTGAAGAATGATATGACATAAGTATAACATGTGAAGAATGACATGACATAGGCATAACATATGGAGAATGATATGACATATGCCTGACATATGAGAATGATATATGAAATGATATGGAAAATATGACATAAGCATGGCATAATAAGGCATATATCATAGAAGATATATAAAAGTGAGCATAGTAGCATGAGATAAAAATAATGGCTTGGAGAAAGTGAATGAGAGAGATAAGGAATGCACAATGAATAAAATCTAATCATATATGTAAAGAAGAGACTAATAAAATAGAGGTCTTTTCTATTACAAAGGATCTTTGGTGATACAAAAATTTGAGATATTAAACAATATCTCCTCTACTCAAGAAAATGACCTCAGGCAGCACAAGTCAAAATGCATGAATGGGAAATACAAATAAATAGATAATATTAGGCCATAAAGAGTAATGTGGGACATAATTGATTAATCCAATGCTATATGAAAGTATGAATCAAGGATCAAATTCCAATGAATGTGATGGTAACACTCATAAAAATGCAATAATAAACATGATTCAAATCATGAAAAATCATTAGAATAATCAATTTTTAGGCAAAATCAATTCAAAAAATAATTGGAAGATTCTAAGATCATATGTGGCATCACTTAGAAGTGAGTCAACATCTAATTAAGCTCAATCATGTCAAGTGACAAATAAAATACAATTAAATAGCATTTAATTAACAAAATCAAGCAAATTAATTAATTTAATGGTAAAATTAATGAAAATTGATAATGGAAAATGGAATTAGAGGATTATAATATCACTTAGACATCAATTAGATATGATTCACATATTGAATTCAATTTTAATCACATCAATTGTAATAAATAATAAATTAAAAGTATTTTTAACTTGAAAATTAGTTTTAAGCCTAAAATTAATCAAATAAAGCAATGTTTGATGAATTTAGACAATTAGGGTATTGTGGAACCTTAAATGCTACTTAAAACTTTGATTAACATCAAAAAAGAATGAAAATGAGTGAAAAATCATGAAATAATGAAAATTTGATAGCTATGTGTGCAGCATATAGCATGATATGCATAATATGTATAGAAAATTAGGGCTATATGTGTAGCATGAAGGGTGATGTATGCCTTATATAGGGTGATGTGCACCATACATAGTGTGTAGAATATAACAAAAATGAGTTTTTAAGCAAAAACATGAAAGAAATCATAAACCCAAGTGAATATATAATTATTACATATCATTCTTACTATGGAAATGTTAAGAATGCTACTATTACATTCATGATTGAAGTCAATCAAGGCAAAATCACAAACCCATTAAGAAAATCAAGAGAAAAGAAAGAGGAACAAACATTTAAATACTCATTAAGTAGGATTAATCTTTAATCTTAATTTTAAAACATGTTTAGGGAGTTTAAGTGAGAATTAATTACTCTCTAATCCTAATTAACAACTTAATTTAGTGTTTAATTAAATGAGAAGTGATTTTAGTAGAGTTTGGCCTTAATTAATGAAATTTAAACCTCTTTCTTATGGATATATGAGCCATATTTATAGGTATGGGTCGAGTGTTGCCAAAAATAAGCTAATAATCTGAGATTCTATGAATTTTGAAAGTGACATGCATAACATATAGTACAAAAAGTGTTATATGTACAACATGTAGTAGAATGTGCTCTGCACATTATATTCTTGGAGCTATGTATGCCCTATAATCTAGGTACCTAGGGATTAGTGCCTTATGCCTAATAGTCCTCATTTATGCCAAGAAGGCATAGTGACTTATGGAGCATATTAGATTTGTATAAGAAATGGCCATGCACCATATATATCTTAACTAAATATGTGCAACATGTAGCACTATGTGCTCTATACATCAGAAGATGTATATTATGTATTTTTCCTTTCACAAGTAATATGTAATGTGATCCATATATCTAGATCACTCATAAGAGACTAAAATGCATGTGTGCAAATCAAGATTGATATTGGAGGCCTATACCAAGCCAAATCGAAGAAAACTTGAAGTTGTAATAAGCATGTGAAAAGTTAGGGTCTACGGTAGCACCATGTAAAGTGATTATGATACCATTTCATAAAGTACAGGGACCACTCTAAGCAGCATAAGGATGGATCTAAGTGACATTAACTTAATAAATGGCTTCAAAATAATCTTTAACTTGGTTCATGTAATATCATACTAAAATTGGTTCATGTTCATCTTCTACCACTCAATTTTATGATAAAATTGACTCAACAAATAGAAATGATTCAAGAATTAAGTTAAAAACTAATTAATTAACCAAAAAGCATAAATAAAAGAAATAAAATAATTATATAATGTAAAAATAAATATAAATGAAATGTTAAAATCACTTTCAAAATCCTTAGGCCCTTGAGAATTTGTAAACTCTAATTAAGAGCTTAAACTAAATAAATTGACCTTAAAGATTTATAGAAATTATTTGGAAATTGATATTATAGGCTAAATAGATTTGATAAAAAAGTTACAAATAATTTTATTTTATTTTGGTTATAAGTTTTCTTTATGTCTATGTATGTCCCCCTCTTTTAGTAAAAGCTTAATGATATACTTATAATGAAAAATAAGATTTCTAAGTAACCTAAATTGATATGATTAAACCAAGAATTTTGTTCATTAATCATGCAAAATCATATGTTTGAACCTAAAAACCTTTTAGCTCACAAACCATGGAAAACTAAGTAGATTGATTATTAATCATATTAGAGATATATTAAATCATTCTTAGACCTCACATAATATTTTAAGCTTTTGGTTGAACAATTCCTTAAGATGGTATCAAAGCATCTATCCTAAAATATTTAGAGTTCAATCTATGGAAACTTTAATTATTAAATATTGATAAATCAAACCATAAAAATTAAAGATAATGTTACTTCTAGTAACATTGTAGCAAATTTCCAAATTTGAGCTTGAATGTAAGCCTAATTCATTAATTTTGACCTTAATTTAACTTAGTTCACATTTTAAAATTCAAGCTTGACTCAAACTTCAAAATTTAATTTATGAAAAATATGAAATTTAACTTAAGAGTCTAAAAATTAAGGTCCATAAGAAAATTTTGCTATCATCATTAAGTGGTGAGCAAGCTACCCATTCTACATAAAATTTAGTGCCTACACTCATCTAAAACCCTAAAATACAAACTAAATCCCATCCTTTCAAATGTTAGTCAAACACCTCTTTATGTATTCATCATAAAAAATTTAAAAAGAAGAAAGGAGTGCACATTATGTAAAGATCTTTGCCATGTTAAATTATGCAAGTCTTATCCCCTTATTATTTGTTCAAACTAGCAAGCTTTTAATATAGGAGAAGGAACCATCTAAGGGATTTTAAAGGTTATGAAATATACAAGTTGGGTTATGTTAATATGTTAACATAAATTACATCTCTATTCCTATTCAAACTATTGTTCCTTATAGGTTTTGAAGTGATCAGGTTTATTACTTCAACATTTTTCAAAGTGAGAATGTTTTTCTAACACTTGGTAAGTTAGAAAATAACTCCATTTATATATTCATCATGTATTATATAGGGAAGCTAAGAACATAACTTACAACGTAATTTTCATGCTTTCAAATTTCTTCTTTATATACCAATTTATCTAAAGAACTTCGAGGTGTTATTTCTCATTAATTTTTGTAAGTTTTATGATCTTGAATGCCAATATTAGATTACTTAAAATTTTGATCTGAATGAGTTTTTAACTAATTAAAAGTTTGTTAATAATTAATTATGAGTTAAGCTCTTAAAGTGTTGGAATTTAAGAGTTTATTTAAGACATCTTGAGAATCAAATTTATCTTATTTAATGGATTTAAATTATAATCAATTACTAACTTCAAGATATATGTATATTGAATATGTATTGGTGAATGATTAATTTGGTATCATAAATGTAGTCATAATTTATTTATGGAGTATAGGTACCTACAGAGTTGAATTATTTATTTTATTATAAATTTCTTAAGACTTTCCTGTTTCACATATTCATTGAAGCAAGTTGCATTACACATGAATTATAATTAGTGAGAATATTGAAAATTGGATATGTGATTATTTAACTAGTAAAGGGTGTTAAGGTATTAAGATTATATATTAAGGGAGTAAAGTTACTATTACATTTATCATTTACTTAAGATTTCATATAAGAGAATTATCATACTTGAATCAATCTATGAATGAATCATAAGGATAAGTTAGAGGTCTAGAAGATAGATTAGTAAGACTAGTGCTAATGTTGCATAACAATTTAGATGAAATTAATTTGTTATTTTAACAAGTATAAGTATAGGTTGTAAGTGAACAATATATTATAATGCATGTAGATTAACTTAGTAAATTAATGGATTTATGCTGATGTGAATTATGAATTAATTTTCCATATTGGTTATAACATCAAAACTAGTTATTTAAGAACTTAAGACTAACTTCATTGATTAAATGGAGGTACACAATAGCTAGAAAATATTTAAGAAGAAATCATGAATAATTAATGTTCCATGGCTTAAAGAAAAGATAGAGAGAACACTAGGCTATGTAAGAAGAAGATTGTTGCATTTAAAATAAGGAGTTGGATAAGAGAATTAAGAAAATGTTAAGAGTATAAGATTTGCAAATAAAAGGAGTGGATTAGGTGTTGAGTTAGTCAATAAGAGTTTTAAGTTAACTTTTAAATAAAATTTGGGACAAAAATGAGTGAAGAAAGAATTATTACAAGAAAGGAATGAGAAGAGGGTGCTTGAGATAAACTTTTACTACTTAAGATATACTTGCTACTTAAAGGCTTTAGTGATGGCTCATTGACTTATTAATTCTTAAAATGAAAAGATTTAATATAGAGGAAGGTTTAGAACATTTTACAATTTTTTATGGATCAAAAAAGGAGGAGAATTGAAGGAGGGATAAATTAACTAAGGGTTAAAGAAATTGAATCTTAAAGGGAAAGGAAAGTTGCCAAGAAGGGATCAAGCTTAGCCTTACTTGATTTAAATGTGACATGAGCATGAATACATGCATATAAAAACTTGATTTAAGCATATAGAGAATAATGAACCTAAATAAAACATGTGGGAATTGTTATTTATTTGAAGCTATGCTCAAAGGTTAATTTATGCATAACTCTAAAGATATATTAATTACTTTAGTTGAATAACATGTAAATGATGTGTATGTAGTCTTTTACATATAGTTATTACTTTGAGTGAAGGTGTTGAAAGATGCTTAGTTTATGGTGTATACTAGTGAGAGGCTATTTATTTAAAGTTGGGACCGCCTAATGCTCCTTAGGAAAAGATTGAATGAATATCAACCTTCTTATATATGTTCAGATGACTAATATGTAATACACCTAAGGGAGATTAAAGGGTTTTCTTCGCTTCAATTATGACCTAAATTATTATTATTATTTTTAACATGATTGAATGAGATAAAAATCTTGTAATTGGAAACATGTTAGAGGTCCATTAATATCACTTTGGTTTATGATAGTTAAATCGAGTGACTTAGCTAAGTTATATATGATAATGGTGCTAAAATGGATAAACCAAAAAGCAAACTTAATGGTTAAAACATGAAGGAGAAAATCGTAGTTATAACATGGAAATTAAGTAGGTGAAATTTAATACCAAAAGATACTATTAGATTATATGTTTACTTCTTCTTCATGAGGTGGAATAGGTAATAATTAAAGCTAAATTACACCAACGTATTTATGTATTTATTAACAATATGAATCCATGTATTAAGGGAAGTTAGCATGTATTATTTTACTTATAAGAGGACTAATATAATAAATTAAACTAGGGGTTGTTGAATGTAAATAAATTAAAAGATGGAATAAATATATATGTAACCTTGCATAAGAAGAAACTTGTTAAGTTTTAAGAGATTATCAAATGAATGAATGTATATTAAAGCTAAATTAGTTAGAATTATATGCATGGTTATACTAACAAATATAATGTATATAAAGTAGTTACAAATTCTAACTTAAAGCATCATCAATGTGAGATAAGAGATTGTTGAATTATACATGTTTAACTGAATAACAATGCTAAAAGTGAGGGATAAAGTGCATTAAATTTACATAGTAATACATTTTATTTGCCCCATAAAAAATGTAAATTAGTAAATTAGTCATGTAATTATGCAATTTAATTGGAACATATGAAGGTGTGCCAAAAATTCCTCGTGGCTGATGTTAATGGAAATTATATAATTGCTATTAGAAAAGGCTTGCATGATGTAAGAATTTGTAAGTGATTTATAAGACTTAATAAAATGTATGACACAAGAGTATTATGTTATTGGATTTCATGGAAGATTAATTTATATTTATCCTTGTATGAATGTATAACTAATTTTGCCCGTTATTATGGAAAGGCTTGCATGATGTAAAAATTTGTAAGTGATTCATAAGACCGATTAAAATGTATGACATAAGAGTATTACGTTATTGGATTACATGGAATATTAATTTATAATTATCCTTACATGAATGTATAACTCATTTTTCCTGTCATTATGGAAGAATATTATAACATAGGAGGGCACTTAAATACATATAGGAATGGAGAAAGTAATTTCACTACATTATTATTAGTTTTAGTGAAGTGAATTAGGAAAATTGGAACTTTGAACTTGGTAAATACATGATGTGGCTAAATGAATGATCTAAGGTACCATTTTAGTTAAGAATTTTAATTAATTATGAGAGGATAAGCAAATGGAGAAGTGAACTTAGGTGCATAAGATTATCAAATTCCTTGCTAATTGTTTGATAATTGTTAAGCTAATATTAGATAAAAATTACTATATGTATTATGGATCGAAAATGGTCATAGAATAATGGAAAATTAACATTCAATTTATACAATCATTATGTCAATGAGATAAATGGTAAAGGCATGATAAAGAGGTATTTAAGGCCTACATTAGGAGCTTAATGATGAGATTATTAGGCTATTTAAACTCATATATGCTTATACTTAGCAAGGTTAATGCAAGAAAACAAGATGAAGCCAATTAAGAATGGTTGAATAACTTGAATCATAGGCTCTTAAATGATGATTATTCGATAAAGAGGGAATCAATGGAAAAATAACATTTAATTTATACAATCATTATGTCAATGAGATAAATGGTAAAGGCATGATAAAGAGGTATTTAAGGCCTACATTAGGAGCTTAATGATGAGATTATTAGGCTATTTAAACTCATATATACTTATACTTAGCAAGGTTAATGCAAGAAAACAAGATGAAGCCAATTAAGAATGGTTGAATAACTTGAATCATAAGCTCTTAAATGATGACTATTCGATGAAGAGGGAATCAATAAATAAATTAATAATCTTAATACTTAAAGAATTAATGAGGCTAAAACAAAATTGTATGTTTGCATATATTAAGTTATCATTTGAAGATGTACATTAAAAGCTTAAATTTTATATTACCTTAAATATATATTTATAACTAAATTACAAATTACCTTAAATGACTTAATATACACTTCTCTTACAAGTAAATTTGTATATGCATGAAAGCAATAAGATTAATATTAATTGTACATAATTATGGATTATTATAAATAAATTAAATATATGAGTGTAAGTGGTAAATGACTTAGTATCTGAAATTTGCATATCTTTGAGGATAGATATTAATCATATAAAACATTTAAAAGTGAGAACCATGGATTTAGTATGTAATTGATAATGATAAAAAGATAATGGATACTTATTGAGACATAAGTTATTAATTAGATCATATATGTTAGACTTTCACATGAATATCCTTTAGAGAAGGAATTAAAATGTCATGTAAGGTATATAATAAATATTTAGTAAAATGAGATGTTTAGGAGGAATTAGGGTGAAAATTAGGCATATGGATATAATCAGTAATCTTAAAAGCATATGATATTTAATGTATATGTTTAATTTATAAATTGTTAAGCCCAAGATTAATTAGGTATTCACATGTTATCTCATCGAAAGCATGGATCAAATATTACATTAACACTAATAAGGAGAAAGGGGATTAAGTCTTAAATTTAACATATAAACATACATATGGGAATAATGCTTATGAATAAAAATATTTGCACATATAATTAGCAATTGCAAAATGCTTAAATATGGATATTTTTAAATGACATAAATTACTTATTATAATCTATGAATATTGTTCTAAATGTGCTTGGAAATTAAATTGGTGATAAAAAAGGAGAGGTCACCACTTCTACATTGACAGAGGGTTAAATTAAAGATAAGCTAGTTTATGCTTATTTATTGGAAACTCTACAAATAAGATTGAAAGATAAATGAAAAACTTATTAAAAGGCAAATGCATCATGATAAAATTTATCGGTTCATCATTTAATTATTCTCTATCAATTATTTGATGACTCTATCTCAAAATATAATCATAGAATGATGGAAATGAGAATTAACTAGTAGGTTAGCTATAATTATGACAAGCTATAAATGCCTAATAAGTATGTTGATTTGATAAATTAATATTAGTTAATGCTTCTTATTAAGAATATTGATTACTTCTTTATATATGTAATCAATGATGTTGGATATAAAAATCATGTTATATTTGTGCTTAAGATTCAATTATCTACGATGGTGGACATAAGGAAAATTGAATCCCTTGAGTTAATATTCCCTATTTTAAATACATAGGCATACGATTATATCATGAAATGATATATAGATTGATTCCTTGATTGATATGATCTATGGCAAAATGAATGAAACTAATGCAAAATTATTATGGTATGAGTAGAAATATGAATTAGATTCTTTGATTAATATCATGCATCATGCTATCATATTACTAAGTTAATATGAGTTAATATGGTTGAGTTATGGTATGAAATTGATTAGATGATGCATCATGCTATCAATATCAAGTTGTTCATGTGTTGAATCATGCAACATGACATATAGAGGAATAAGGAGGCATGTTGAAATGAGTATAATGATTGAGATATGGTAGGATGAATCATGCTTTACCAGATGATTTAGAGATAGGAGGTGTTGATTCCTTATCAAAGATTCCAATAGGTTGCACTATGCCCCTATTGAGTATATGATTGAGATATAAGAGGTATCAATTCCTTATTAGTGATTCCTGTCACGTCTGCACACACATGGCTTGGACATTTTGCAATTGCATTGCATAATCGATGGATTTTTTATGAATAGTGATTTATTCTATTTTATTTTAGAATTGTTGAAGGTATGGATATTTAGGTTGATGAATTAGCATGCCTAAATCATTGCATTAGGATGAAGTGCTATTATTAATTACGTTAATTCGTGATGGTATGATATTTTGCATTAAATTAAGTCAGGATTGTAGGTGAATTAATTGATTAGCCAAGTAATTTGAATTATATTATTTATTAGTAATCAGCGCGTGAAGTTATGCTTAATTAGTTAAATAATGGAGTATTGTTTGATTTTTAGTTTGTATTAATCAATTAAATTATACATTACGAGAATTTGATTATGGACATATGTACTTGTTCTAAATAATGAAATAACGATATCAATGATTATCATCTTTTACTTATTTTAATTATTTTAATTAAATAAGTTTATGTTTAACTATTTTAATAAATGTTATCATCATTTCTATTATTATTATTATTATTATTAGTACTAATTAAGTAAGCTATATATGCAAGTATTAATTTTGTATTTAATGGAATTTAAAAGGGATTATTATTATTATTA